>JAUBOD010000918.1:247719-281060 GCA_032353885.1 Nothura maculosa
GTGAGGGTGACAGAGCACTGGAACAGGCTGCCCAGAGAGGTTGTGGAGTCTCCTTCTTTGGAGATCTTTAAAACCCGTTTGGATGCAGCCCTGAGCCATGTGCTCTAGGTGACGCTGCGTGTGCAGGGGGGTAGGACTAGATGACCTCTAAGGTCCCTTCCAACTTTACACATTCTATGATTCTATGATTCTATTCTATCACTTTGGGATCTGCTATTCCAAAGCATTTGCCTTAATGGCTAATTATACCACAGTACTATATGTTTGAGAAGGTTGTGTGAGTGTTGAGGTGGGGGAGCTATTCTTCATTCAAATCCTTTTTGGTATTAATGTGTTCAGTAAGTTAATAGAAAAGCTTATACAAATGTTACATTATAAATTAGTATACGTGCGGGAGGCGGGGAAAAACACTGATTTTTTTTGCCTTTAATCTCCTGGGAGCTGTTCTGTAAATCTATAAATCTTAGAGGCTGGTTAAGTTCAATGAGACACATTATAAAGCTCATGCTCCAGTAAACTGATGAAAGATGTTAACTGCAAGAACAGCATTAAAGTTACGTCTGGTGGCAGTATAAATAAAAGACTGTCTGTATTCTGTGGTAACTTGCTTTGGAGTTTGTGACTCAGCTATGAAATGTGCACTGAATTGAAGAAACCACTATACTGGGATGAAGAAAAAGTGTTTTCTTGTGTTTAATGTTACTAACTTAAAGATCTTACCTTTCAGGTTTGTTAGAAAAAGTGAATGAGGTATTTTGGTTGTAGGAATAAGAACTGCTGATTTGATGTGTAGGAAGGAAAGGGACTTGCTGATTATTTCAAGCTATAGCTACATGAACTAGGTTACTGTCTTTTCACACATGTATTTTCCAAATTAGGCAGTGCCATTTTGTAAAAAAGGCACAGACTCATCTGACAATACAATGTCATTTTAGATGTATCATTGCCGTTTTTTATATCAATAATTTACATGTTATCTCCCCAAATTTCTAATTCCTGTGCATATTAACAGCTTTGTGGCCTCTGTGGCATGTAACCCTAATTATTCATGATTGAAAAGCAGAGTACATAGTGTAAAATGTTAAATACTTATCTATTTACTAGCAAGCCTCGCATAACATATTTTTGTATGTGTATGTATATACATAGCTATATGAATATATCGATATTTTTAGTATACATTGGAACAGTCTGTAATTTTTGACAAATTTGACAAATTTACAGTTTTATCTCTACTTTCCCTGAAGTGAGTACAATCAGAAGCAAACGAGAAATGCAGGATACTCCCACAAAATCCCTACATTCTTAAACAGCAAAAAAATTTCACACACAAATATTCAAAAGACTCAAAGGTAAAGCAAATCAATGAGGAGTATTCTCATTGCTAGTTCAAGTGGGAACCTAAAATAGTACTTTCTGCAGTCTATAACTATGTCAGAGAAATGCCACTGTTCATTGGAATGTGTCTACTGGAATTAGCTCCTGTCCATACCTATGCTGACCAGCACCTACTGTTACATGAATAACAGATCGTATAATTTTGCTGGTGAATACAACTCTGAATGCAATCATTTGGATTGGAATAGAGATGTCTTATTATACAAAGCTTATTTAGATTTACAGTGCACCATATCCCTTTGTAATCTGTTGATGTATAAACTCTATGTTAAAATTCTTCAATGTATATCAGTTTCAAAGTTTATCACTTCTTTTTAACTATTGGATTTTGAAAATAAATTATTTGTTTTTCTATTTCTCAAAAAAAATCCCAAACAGTTACTATGTCGATGCATACACTGAGAATTTTAAAGATCTTAAATATGAACCTCCAAATGATTTATGCTTTCTACCTAGGAAGCAGAATTCTTCCTCAATATTACATATTCATTGTTGGTGAACATTTTTAAATTGTTTTACAACTGAAAGGTGCTTTTTGCTATGAAGAGAAAACACTCTGTTACAAAAAAAAAATAATTGCTTAATTTTGCTTGTCTTTTTCTTAGTTAATTATTTATATTTCAAAATTTATCGTAAACAGTGTAACAGATTTTAAAAGGATAATGAATGGTGTTTTATCATATTATTGTTATGAAGACTAAACTTGGCCCGTTTGCCTCAGATTTATATAGCTTCTTTAGTTTTATTGAATTTTGAAATGTTTGACATTTTTGTATGTGTGATTCCATTTTCCAAAGAAGATCAGTATGCACTTGATAATGTTTGCATTGTGGAGTAAGTCAAGCTGAGGCAGAAAATTTCATTTTTTTATGAAGGTATTATTTTTTCTTATGTTAACAGAAAATGTTCTCAGTTAGATGAAAATGTGGCAGTTACACAGAACAGCAATGGTACAATTTCAAGTTCATTAATTACTGCTGACAGACTCAGATAAGACATTCCATGCCTGAAAATGAAATCCTATGTATCTTTTCCTTTAAAAAGCTGAGTGGAAATGGTGTATATGCATAAAATTGGAAAAAAAAGGAAAGAACTGAGAAGACCGCTGCAGTAATGTAATGACAGTAGTAAAGGTTTTTGAGACAATCTCTAGTACCATCTTTTCCTATATTGTCTTGAATGTGAGAATCAGAGTGCTCTTGCACAAAGATGAAGGAGAGTTTTTGTACCAGGTGGAATAGTTCTTGCATGATTTCCTGTAGGATGTTGTTGGATACCAGCAGTGTCTTTGTGTGTTTTGTGGAGTTCTGGCAGCAGGTGACTGTGCTGTGGATAGGCTCCCAAATGCAAGATGAGGAGACAGGTGGAAGAAGGTTCACAGAGAAGCCTCTACATGATCGGGGTCCCTTTGCGAAAGAGGTTTGTTTGCTTGCAATGTGGAACATGCCCAAAAAACGTTCAGCAAAGTAATGAAAGGGAGAGTCTTCTAGAGATTTATAGGAACAGATGGAAAGGGGGAAAGAAGAAGGATTTTCCAATCCAGCAAGCTACTGGACTGAAAAACAGTGCAAGAGTATGTGTGTGTGGTGATGGAGATGTGACAAAATCTACCCTGCAAGGAACCTGATGGTAAAAAAACAGATACTTACTCAAATCTTTCATCTATTCATTGTATTTGATTTACCCAGTTATTTATCTGGCTGGCTTCAGAGAACAAGTCTTTTGATCTCCTTATTTTAAGAACTAGAAAATATAGTTGCAAACCAGCAGGCTTATTTGGCATGCCTTCACATGGATGGATTCAGTGCATATGGAACCAAATTCAGCTCGTGTCACTACCAGTGCTTCATAGCATGGGGTCTAAACTCTTTTCACCATGAATAAGTAAATTAATATACAAGACTGACAGTACAGGTTCTGTAATGATTATTTCTGTAATCACATTGCCACAATATGATGTTTCTGCTTTGCAAGCATCAGTTAGAATGAAAGGAACTATTTGCTGAATGCTTGTACAAAACAACCACTTTGTTTTTCAAGCATTCTGGACACTTCCATGTGTTCTCAACACTCACTTCAAGATAATTAGATGAGGTTTTGCTGGTTTTATTGCTTAAACTATACTAAGGAATTAAAAGTAGCATTACATGCAGTTTCCTCAAGCACATCAACTTTAACTGAAGTGCTGGATCACTACAGAGTATTGCATGGTGTTCACTTACCACCTCTCTTTCCCTATTATCTTGACGCTTTTCTATCTGCTCTTGTTGAGATTTCATTTTGATTTAGTACAAAATGAGAATTATTCTGACTGATTAATAATGATCTGTATGATGAGTTTTCCCAAAACAGGCAGTAAAAATAACTGGACATTATCAATGTGATTGTGGCTAAAAGTAGGAAGCTAAACTTGACAGCTTTGCTGAAAATTGTATCTTGGATCACTCATTTATTTTAAGGCTTCATTTTTACGGAGTCTGTAAACTTGCATGCTTAAAGTGTCACTTGATATATCAGATACTTAGTTATACTGCAAACAGTTTATGCTCTTTTATTAATAAAGAAGAAATTCAATGATATAGCTTGTTCACAAAATAACAGAATCCTTAAGATTGGAAGGGATCTCTAAAGGTCATCTAGTCCAACAGTCCTGCACACGCAGGATTGTGTCCAAGTAGGTTTGGAGATCTCCAGAGAAGGAGATTTCACAACCTCTCTTGGCAGCCTATTCCAGTTCTGTGTTACCCTCACTATTAAGAAATTTTTCCTTAAGTTCCAGGGGAACTTTTGATGCTTCAGTTTGTGGCCTAGTTGTTAAACTAGGAATGCTGCAAGAAGCCAAATCCATGTCAATAGTAGTGTGTGTTATTCTGCCTTTACAGCTTGTCTATCAATGTTTTATTCTAATGAAGACTGGGAATACTCTGCATATGTCAGATTCATATCACATCCTTTGGATAATCATTTTGTGCATGTGAAAATACTGTGCATTCATTTCTCTGAAATTGCACAAGAAGATATATTGAATGCACTGATTTAAATACTGAGATTCTGGAGATATTTTGGACAACTGATATCAATTTTTGCATTAAGCATAATCTCTCAAATGATAGTTTTAAACATATACCATTCAGAAATTTATTAATCTATCTAAATTTACTCACCTTTATAGTAGCTGATCTATCTAATTTTCTTTTATCTTTTGCTTTGACTGGCAATATTTTGAAAAAATTATAGATAAGGAAAACAAAACATCAAAAGCACGTAGAAATTATACCAAAAAAAATGTTAGGCAAATACCTTTTCATGCAATTATATTCTTATGTTAGCAATTTCATATTTTTATCTTAAAAAAATCACTATTATGTATTCTTTTAAAAATCAGAATTTTCTTTTATGATGATTTTAATGAATGAAAGCTAAAATTCTGAACTCTAGCTGCTTAATTCTCAAAGGATGAATTAGGATTGATAGTACAAACACAGTTACTTATCTATCAAAACGTATTCCCACTTGCTAATACCTGACCTTTCAAAATTGACCTTTCCAAATATATTTCTACTTGCCTGCAACGAATATGGTATATATGTCCAATTTGAACAAAAAATAAGAATATTATTCATAAGATTATATTATTATTTTTAGACATGTTAAACTGTAAGAACTAATAATCTCTTTTGATGGGTTGTCCAGGAGATTATTATGAAAATGTTACAAAATAGAAGAAAGTATTTATGTCAGTAAATCACTTTCAAGAAGCTGAGTGAAACTTGCATTTTATTAAGTGTTCATATGTTACCATGAGTAAATGATCTCAAATTAGATGCATATAGATTCACTTCCTGGTGAAAATTCAGTCACTCTTTGAACTCAGATGCTTCTAGGTTTGCAAAACTCTGTTCAAATATTTATTTTCTAATACAAATTGAGTATCCAGTTATGCTGAATTCTGACTAAGTAGTCAGAAGCTATGACAGTCAGTGTGGACATTAAATATGCTAAAAACTTCTCTAGAAAATATGCAGTAAAATGAGCATGACCTTACATCCACAGTGATAAAGCTAGGTGATGAATCTCTAAACAACAGAAAGACCAATGATTATTTATTAGTTTATCATAGCATGTTTTCACTTTTTAAATGAACACACATTGTGCTCTCATTGCGGAAGCTTTAATATGTGTAGTTATGCTTGTACTTAGGAACTTTTAAGTGCTTTTAATAGCAGAGGATGAGGTATTTTTGGAAAGAGACTACATTTTCTCCGATTCTGAAATATATTGTCAAACTCTTGAATATCTAGGCCAAATTTGATTCTTAGTGATAGATCATTGACCATACTTACATGCTGCTTTTTTAGTTAATTTTATTGAAATACATTGATAGAAATGTTGCAGGTATAAGAATGGGAAAAAATATTCTGTAAAATTGTGCATGGAAAATTTATGGAAAGATCCTCAACACAGTGTTAAGAGTGGGCTGCACAAATATATCTCTTGGGGAAAAAAAATGATATCAGGCTTTATTCAGATTTTTTTCTGCACAGAAATGACAATAATATCCATATTGCAGCACTGAAGTTTTCCACATGATACAGTGTCTATAGAATAGCATCAAATCTGTATCAGAAACTGTCTCTCTCCACTGTTAAATAAAGGTATTGAGTTATTCTCAAATCTGTTTTTTATTCCCTTATGCTCCTTGATCATTGAGATTATAGGGAGTTTAAATATATGTAGCATCCATTTTGCCAATAAATGGAGTAGCTACAGTAGATAAGAGGCCTTAATTAGCCCAGACTGAAACTATTATATTCACAGAGCATGATTCAATATTTGTACCCCAACTTCAAAACAGTCTAGCCATTCAGGAGAAAAAAAAAGTTACTATGCTTTTGTATTACAGTGCTTGTCATAGATCTCAGTATGATAACATCTGCTTCATCGTGGAACTGCTGCTTTCACATTCTTCCTCTTACTTTCCTAACTATAGGCACTATGGATCAGGCAATCTTCACCTAAAGACATTTTACCTACTCCAGTTGTATCAAAAGATTTCTTTCTTTTATCATGTGATTTTTCTTCCTTAACATTTTGCTTGATAAGATTCTGTTGCTTCTATTACCAAATATTACTTTTTATGTAAACTACTATTTGAGAGAAGAAAGATTGCAATTAAACTTACTGACTGCTCTCTATCTTATGATCTCGTGAGGTTCTCATCCTTTGTTCATTCACATCAGGTGCTTTCTAGAATATGTTGCAGGTCCTGTCCAATTTGTACGTTTTTCTTACCTTTCCAGGAGAGAAGACCATAGGCATGTGACTTTGTTCTAATATGTGGCAAATGAGTGGCTAGGAATCTTTCTGGATTCGGGGCAGGAGAGAGAAAAAAAAAGTTTATTTTGTTCCTGTATTTTTGTCCTGCGTCTATTTTGAGAGATGTTTTATTAGGCAAGCTGTGTTTTTCTTTTAAAATAACACTTGGCTACTTTCCTAAGGATATTCACAGAAAGTTGTCACCAGGAAATGGTGGAAGCGTGATTACTAAAGTTTTAGATGTGATTTTGGAGCAGGGGAGGAGAGAAGATGAGGAAGGACATGCTTGCATCACCTTCAACATTGGGGTTGAAATCTTTGCTGTCTATTGATACAAACTAGTGCTGAGCTAGTCACTAGTTTGACCACTAGTGACAGATAGTGTGGGAACTCCTGCCTGCTGAGCTGTTCGCCAGGAGAAGAGCTGTCATAAGCACAGAAATGGCGAAGCTCTATGTGTGGGCTCAGCAGCTTGCTGCAGTCCTCCTACGCAGCTGTGCTCCCGTTCAAATCAAACAAACCTGCAATCCATTAAACATTTGTATTACAGCTGCACATTTTAAAGTTTAAAAACAAACAAAAAATAGATTTAAAAAACCCAGAATATTCTCAAGACATTAGCCTTCTAAATAAATACAGGCCATAAAATTAGACGCATAAGGAAATTAGAGTAATTGCTCTTTTATTTCTGTTCACATCTGTCTTACATCAGATGTGCCCATCAATAAATCAAATGTTTAGATTAGCCAAGTTGCATTTATTAGTAATAGTTCTTGAATCAAGCATCTTAATGCCATTTCTTTGTTTCCATAAATGAATGCTAAATGAATTTCCATCACTGAGTGCTAAACATACACAGGAAGTATTAAGGTAAATATGCATTTTCCTTAAATTGGATATGGAACAATAGTTACTGTAGTCAACCTTCTGCTTTGGAAGTTGGTCATCTTTGAGGAAAAATAATCAATAGTTCTGATAGGTTACCTAAGTTCAGAGATAGATATGGCTGAAGAATATAAAAAAGTATAGTCAGGAAAGAAAAGATTTCTTTTTTAACATGGAAAATGTTTCTGAGTTTTAGAGCTCAGAATGATCATTAAATTAATGACCTTTGTTGAAGCCCAGATTTAAGAATATATTTACAGAGGTCTGTATCACATGCTTACAGGCAAATTTCCAACTCTAATGTAGTGTTTGCAAGTAAATATGCTCCAGAATCTAATAGCAATCACTGAAATTATAGTAGGGAATCCAGTATTCTTTTTTACCATATTTTCCAAGTAGGTTAGTGTTTCTAGGCCCAAAGAATTAGCAATGGCTTTATCTGTTTTTTTTTTGGTTTTGCTTTGTGCGTGATAGAAAGGAAGTTTTTCCACAAGTACATATTTTACTAGCATTTAATAAGAATTTTGATTTTGAGCTTGTAATGTTTCATGTATCAATGCAAGTGAAATCTGACCTTCTCTTTCTGATTCCCAATATTAAAAAAAAAAATAAAAAAAACCCTACCTATTTTAAGTCAGAATCTTGTAGGGAGTGAGGATGAGCAGGATGATATACTAACATAAGTCTCAAAAGATATATTTCTCTTAAAATGGCGTCATGCAAGTATGTGGAACCAGTTTATTAAACAGTATCATCAGCCGTTTCATTTTGGGGGGATTGCAACATTAATGACTACAGAAATTCCAGGGATTGTGACAGCACAACCTAGTAAATGTCCATGATACGCAGCTTCACAGAAAACTAGAGCCTTCTAATCTTGCTTAGGACTCACTGGCCTGCTGCTTTTTATATCTTAGAAGACAGCTTGACAAAATTACCTTACATACATCTCCTATCCTATACTTTTGCTCTTCCCTGAGCATCTCTTGCTTTCTCTAGGACAGGCTGCAGGACTATGAAGATGGTTGGTGTGATTCAGGAAGGCCATTTTGTTATGTAAGTCTGCTGCTTCTTGCTGGGGAAAAAAAGTGTCTGAGTACTGTCAAGTTCTTCCATATCATATATAAATTACACTTAGGGCTAAATTATTGGCTGATTCCTACCAAAAAGTGGTGTGAGGGGTGTGACTCCTCTGTGTTAAGAGCTGTACGGTATGTTCTGATTGTGTCAGGAACACTCTAATGATCCCAGGATGAAAGCCAGTATATCCTACAGTGGAAGCAGGGTACAAGGAAGAGAAAAGCGAATTTTAGAGTACTTGGAATACTCAGGAGCATGGTAGGGAAATAATCTCTATATTGAACTGAAAACACAGTTCTTTATTCTTCCACATTTTCTATTCCTTTTATACATGTACAGTAGTAGTCTAGACGGGCTGTGGATATGTGGTAATTTTGGTATCTGAATTTTAGGCATTCAGCTTGAAAATTTTTCTAGAATATCCTAGCAGAAATTCTTTAATTTATGCTAAAGCCTTTTTTGAAGCACCTTAAAAGAAACTAGGTATAATTTAGTTTGTAATCATTTTCCACTATGGCATTTACATAGAATAATGCATTGTGTTGAAGGGGAACAGACCCTTTTGGAAAGAACATTTTAAAGAAAGAAAGAGTCTGGAGCAGTCCATAATGACATAAGTGAATGAAATCTTTTTCATTCCTTATACTTGCAGTTATGCTTTGAGCTTATTTAAAAACTGATGCTTGTTCCAATCTAAAGTTTCTAAAGACTACAGGAAGGAATGACCACTTTTTTTTTTTTCTTTTTTTTTTTTGAGAGGATATGTAAACAATAAAGTATAAATAAGAAAAATCATGAAAAAAGGGACATGTTTGCTCTGCTAACTTCTAATATTGTCACAGTGTGAACTCAGCTTCTCCAGTTGTTCTGCTCTTTTTGAAGACCCTTATGTCAGCTCAGTTACTCACTTTCTGTAGCGTATACCACACAGACTACTTGTCTGAACGTTGTCTTTGGTAAGAGTTGTACTGGAGGGAATGCTACAATCTCTGGTAAGTTTATGTGAACAGTTGCATGACATAAACCTTATTACTGTTTAAGAAGAAAAAGGTTCTTCAGTGTGAGATAGGTCCCCACAGTAAAGAGAATTTCAGATGCATCCTTTCTCTCGGTTATTTAATATGTTACACAAGCTCAAGGTCGGACTGTTACAAATTCCAGACTAGACACTAATAGGCTTTTGCTTTAATATAGCGAGTTTTTGTGCCTTTAGATCAGAACTGCATGGTCCCCTCCCTGGGCCAGAACTTACCTATACACTGGATTTTTCTAGCTGGGTATATGCACTCTTCTGAAGGTTTAGCAAAACGGAGTGTATGGAACAGCTGCTTACCTTAAACTGCTATAATCAAATTCCTTTGTATTGTACTTTAATACTGTATATTCCAATATCTAAGGTATGAGTATATGTTACTTTCTTCCAATTTTCCTGTTGATGTAATGTGATGAAATATGGGTCAGAGGAAGGAAATTGCTTTGAAATGGCTAAACTAAGATTCTGTACACTTTAGCTCTCAACTCTTTTTCTTTTAAGTGATGTAACATTGATTGTTAAGAGCCTCTGCTACTTCTTTCCCTGCTTATGTTTAAAATAATTCAGTAAAATTTCAGACTTACTGATTTGGTTATGTTTTAACTCTGTTTTTAGTGACATCATGATTTTTAAAGAATCAAAAAAAATAAAAAAGGCAGGCTGTGGATTTAGTATTTTGTATTCTCATAACATCAATATCTATTTATTCCTGTGATAATTTCTGAAAATAATCATCTGGTACCATCATTATTTTGAATTATAAGCTGTCTTGCTCGAGTTGGTTAACTACCCTGTTATTTTAGTCATTTTAAAATTAATGATTTTGCATTCTCTGTCACACTAATGTATTAATTTTGTGCCATTTTCATTACTCATTATGTTTTATAGGAGAACGAGAAATTAATGAGTTGATTTCCTTAGTATTTAGAAGACTCATCCTATTTGTAGCAACTTTCTATTTGTGAAAACAGTATCAGTGTCACTGTTTAATATTTTAAAATAATCTCTAGAGATTTTGTTACCATTTCAGTGTTTTGATATGCACTGGAAAGAAAAGAATGCCCTAGAGAAAAGGGAGGCTTCCTCATTCAGTTTCTGATCTTAATAGGATAGTATCCAATGGTTTTGAATTGTTAAGGACATAAAAGCAATTTTAATCTATGCCAACAGCCAATAGCCCAAGTTCTACTGGGCCATAAGGAATTAGACCTATTTTTATTTGTCCACCCTTCTACAGAGAAGCGAACCCTAATTTACTTTTCCCATTAAGTGGTTGATTTTCTAATTAATTTGACCATACTAACATCCCAGTGTCCAGCAAAAGGTATTTGAATTGGCAGAGCTACAGAAAAGCTCTGCTTGCAGTAGTAGTGAAGCCCTGATTCAATTTTTTCCCATTAGCTATCCAATTAAGCAGAAGGAAGTTTAAATTACCAGCCTCCAAATTTATTTATTTATTTTTACAGAAGACTAGCAGTTAACCATGTTTAAAGTCCAGTGAATAGTAAGACAATATATACCAGAACAAGCCACAGAAGAGACAAGTAAAATCAGAAATAATTAAATGAAATGAGAAGGAAAGAAAGCACATTATTATGGGAAAAGAATTTCTTATTTAATTATGCTTTAATTCAGTGAGTTATTAGATTTCTATTTACAAAGAAACATCTGATAATTAAGCAGCTATTAAAACAAATCACTCATTAGTTTAGGAAACACAGACAACCCTTTTATTAAATGGCTACTTCCACATTATATAATTTTAAACAGATACCTCTTCATTGGAGCCACTTAGGCAAATAAAAGGTTTCATGTAAATGAGAAGAGCAGCTGGAGCTTGGTCTATGAAGGAAAATTGTTTTAAGTTGCTCAGGGATATTTTTACCAAGCAATCTCTCTGCTTTCTGTTTTCTTGACAATAGCACTGACTGTCTAGTCACAGGTAGAGAAATGTTTCCTAAATTGTTGTACTTAGGTATTTTCAACAGAAATGTCTGACTAAGTATACTCAAATTTAAAATATTAATTCTGTTCGCCTGAACCAAACCATAGTGGTCCTTCACAAGAAAGATTATCTGGGTCTGTTTGTAGCTGAAGAGTTTATTTACCTTAGTAACATTTTTGTTCAATTTAAACATAAGTAACTAAAAAAATATGAACCAGATAAATGTACAACAAAAAGAACAAGAAAGCTTCTTTCTGAACATTCACTAAAACTTCTTTCTTGCTGGGAGAATGGTTTGTACTTTAAATAAGCAGAGGATTTTGACACTTCAAGTTATCTGAGAAATCAAGAACCCTAAATCAATATTGGAATTTTATGGTAGGTTTGGAAGCTTTCCAAAAGTTACAAGGGAAGTAAGACTTTGTAAGCGATCTGCAGGTCATTGTGAGTTTCTCATTTTCTCAACACTAACTAATAAAGCTTAAGAATAAAAAATCTTAAGCAGTTTTTGAAAGTGCCTTAGGAGAACACTGCCTCCAGAGACAATTTGGAAAATCAAACTACATGATAGAGTTCCTTCTACAGTTACAATTCTAAGTTTAAAGGTAGTTTTTGACTTTTTGCTTATGAAAACTCAAGAAGAGACTATTCCATGGAATTTTAATATTTAGAAATAGTAAAGAAAAACTTTGAGGGTAAAGATTCTCCCTTTTCATTTTAAAAACTTCCTCATTATATTATACAGAATTTTTTATTTTCAACATGATTGTTCTCTTCTATGCTGACTTAGGAACCATTTGGATGCAATCCTATCTTTTAGGTGCTCTTTCTTCTAGGATGACTTTTATAAGTGCCAGTGGGTAACAAAACACCTGCTAAGTTTAAATTTGGCCTTGGCTTTTTTCTCTGATGAATAACCCTTGCCTTGAATTATTATGTAGAAAACAATCTAATATTTACTTAAATTATTTTATATTTATAGAAAAGATGTTTATTTTTTCTTTCACTTATGAAAAGGTAAAGAATGACTTTGTTATTAAAACCTTCAGTTTATGGTAGACTATTTACTGTTTCAGTAGAAAATAGGAATTTTTTGGTGAGATTAGAAAATAATTGTCAAAAGATGGTCACATATGTTTTGCAAAGTGATATATGAAAAGAAATAATTACAAAAAAAACCAGATATTTTTAAACTCTGAAATTGTGACAAGTTTAGATTCCTCCTTCCCTCAAGTTAGTCTTCTATGCAAATAGAAGCTTTTTTATAAGCTACTCCAGACCTGCAACATATATAAAAAGGACATTGTAGGGCTTGATCTTTCTTTAGTGTCTAATCACTGTACTCTGGAACATATTTTAAAAAAGCAGAATAATAAATCTCTTCCAGTGTAAGTTTTCAAAAGGCTAATTTTTGCCAAAACCTTTTGTGTAAATCTTTGGTTAGCATTAAAGTTAATAGACTTTTTTAGAATGCAGTTTTTAGAGAAGACTATTCAGTCTTTTGGCCATCTTACTTCAAGGAGTCAGAATAAAGAATTTCTGTTCTGGCTCCTGAACCTGAATATCCAGCACATGAACATTGCTGTCCAAGGTCAACTTAACAATTTTTAAACCTTGAAATTCCTCTGCCATTCCTAATATTTTATTCTCTGAGTGTTTTTTGGGTGCAAGAAGTGATGAGGCATATACGTGAGAATAAATGAGTAGAAGATACCTGCAAATGATACTGTCTAGTAACATTCTGATTATTTGCCATGGGCTTTGTTGTGAAAAGTTAGAAGATATGTTTGGATGTATCTGTATAACACCCTGAGGAGAACTGTCATAGCTCTCCACTTTCAAATTTTAGGAAAGACAGATATGGAGATATTGAAAACAGCTATCTCAGTCCATGTAGGCAGTTCCAGCTATGCACTTTCTGCTCTCCTGATACCTGTACTACAAAGTAAATGGCTAACTCAGTTTTTTTCTTGGATTCTTTTCACTATACAAGCTCAAAACCTACAGGGGTTTACTGTGAAGCAAATGAATTTTGATTATATGGTTTGCTACTCTACGGATGGCCACAAGCATGAGAGCATGGGGGCAGGAGAGTTCATGAAAGAAACAGTCTTTCTGCCTAAATGACAGATGTGTTCTTGTCTTAAGATATTTTCCTATTGCCTTTAGGATTCGTGATTCAAAAATTAATATATCTTGGGAAAAATAGCAAAACTTAGGTTTTTATTTTCATGTTTCTTTCATGAAAATTTATTTATTCATGTTGAGTTTCCTTGTTTGTGTATTTCACATTATTTTATGCTGTAGCCCAGAGCTATGAGATTATCTTGATAGATATAATATTCTATACCATATATCAATTTTTATTAATTTATCTTTGGAAAATCTTGCATAGCCCAAAATCAAAGACTACATGGAATTGCAAAATGTTTTTTTCTAATGCATTTCTCATTTACAAAGAAGTGTACATTTTTGATGCAAGTGCCATCAGAGATGTAATAATCTCAGAACAGTGAACAGTTATTGTTTTTTATGAGCATCACAGTGGGATATAACAACAAATCTGTCAGGCTTTGTCCTGAAGTGAAGACATAAAGAGTAACTATATCATTTCAATTTCACATAAATATAGTTTATACTGTCTCCCACTGCCACCTTGAAAAACTTCATACTGACCTTCTGCTTAGATTGCCAGTTTGAGGTTCAGGGAATCTGTTTTTTAAAACCTCTCATCTAGTTGACCTAAAGATGGAAGTCGCTTGGTCCGTCTACCTCTTTCTCCTGTTGATGAAACTGAACTTCTCCCTCAAACGCTTAGTCATCAAGAAAACCTGCATAAGAGCAAATGATCATCACACTAGCTGCAGTACTTTCTGGAGTTTTAATAGGGAGTTTCTGGAACGACTCATCCACTTGCGAAAATAAAATTATATTATTTTGGTGTTATTATCATAAGCGTAAGATAGAATTGAGAGGACTGACTGGAGGTGATAGGGAAGATGTGGGAGGAAGTTGTTACACTTTGGTAGGGCCCAGTGCTGTTCACTATGACAGTAGATGTGAAGTAGCTTAGATTCTTCTGGAATAGTTACTATGGTACTTTTACACTGTTTCTTGTTAAATATGCATTCACACTCACAGGCAAAGGATACGATAAATGTACGTAGTAATTATTAACAAACTTATCAACCCTGCAGCCACTAGTAATTTTACACAATTCGAGAAGATAAACCGGGGATTGGAAGTTGATTTGAATATTAATAAGGTGAAGCTGACTAATATACAAGACTAATGGGAGTTGCTCTTTTCTGCTTCAGTGAGCATGAAATGTACCCTTTCTTGTAAATTCAGTTACCCTGCAAGTTTGATCTTGGGATTTTATAGAAAGGATAGCTGTTATAGAGGCTATTTTAGTCTTTTTGACCTCTGTGGGAATGATCTGTTGCTATTAACTATGTCTAAAATAGAAGTATTAACTCTGAAGCTCATGGCTTACACACTCAATTCCTTTTTTATTTTCCTATAACAGATTTCTGTCATGTATTTATGAGAATCACATTGTGATCTATATACTTTTTAACAAATCTAAGCACATTTAAGTGCTTACTTAAAATATGTAGAGAATGCATTAAAAAAGGATTAATTTGCCTTTTTTTAAAAGAAATACTATTTTTTACATTTCCTTGTACATAACTATTTGCTCTGTGATTTATTGAAAAGTACTAGGATTTGCATTCTCAGACATGACCAAATATTATGTTTTGTTATGTTTAAACTTGCCAAATAGACCTTCTTCAAGATAGCATTTATGTTCTGAAATTAAAGGGGCTTTTTTGTAAGATAATAGTTGCAAATAGGCTGGTTTACGTTCAGATTTTAAACTTATTTCCACGTATGTTAGTAACTGGCTTTAAAATCCAGTCAGGTATCTAAAGCCAAGAACATGAAGCTCGACAGCATCAACTACTTAGATGACAATACAAAATAAATTCTCATAATATCAAGCTTTCATAAGAAATATTAAAAAATTTAATATCTGTTTTCTCATGAGGACTAGAACTGACTAAAGCCAGTTTTATTATGAACATTGTTTTTCTGTCTGACATGGACAAATCCAATCCAAAAACTAGCTATTAGATCATTCTGTTTTACTCTTTGCTAGAGAAAATACATAACAGCCACACAGTTGTATTGGTTCCTTGCAAGACCTCACAATATTTTGTGTTAAATACAAAACAGTGTTTTACCTTGATGTGATTCATTTGCTTTGCCATTTTAACCTTCAAGGAAATTTTGAAGGACTAGTGGTTCTGTACACTAGACCAGAGTAACCTTTTCGGAGACTGGGTATAATTTAGTAATGTTTTCTTCCTTTTTCCCCTATAACCCATATATATGTGCATAAACACACACACACACACACACACACACACACACACACGTTTATGGAAAGTTTAAAGGGACAAAGACTTAAATGCAATAAGAGATTAAGTCTTGGCTATGATTCTTTGTAAGTCTTTCCTTTTTTTTTTCTGTAAGTAGATTTCAAATCTTAAATACATTGAGAATGCATTCTGTTTTCAGAATGGGTATTTTTGCCCACCTTCTGCCCAGAAAATTGAATTTCACAAAGTGTCATAGTGGCTGCTGGTGTTCTTTGTTAGGAAAATGAAGTTTCAACCATGGGTAATTAACAGCACTTCATTCAAGCCTCCCCTTGGATCAATATGTATCTCATTTGCTTATCTAAGGTGGCACATATGTTTCAATTAATTTAGCAGAGATTTAAACAAATTTATATTAAGGTATAATTAATTACAAATATATTCACATTTTTTTCACTCAGGTTTTTATTGGCCAGAATGGAAATATTTTAATACTCTCTTTTAATTCTAGCATGATGTTGTGGGGAAAAAAGAGATGCACTATAGCATATTTAGTTAAATTTCCAGATTAGCAGAAATGCATAGGAAAGCATCCTGATCAGGTTTCTGATCCCAATCAGATCCAAGTGAGTTTTCCTGTTGATTTCAATGGCTGGAAAATTTGGCCTATAATCATCTGTTTTCAGAGACATCCATCTTCATTGAATTTAAAATAACTGTACAAGGTGACCTAGTCCATGACTAAGAAGTTGTGGTATCCACAGGGATGGAATTCCTTACGTAGAGAGTCCAGGATATCTGCCAGGATTGCAAGACTTGATCAAAGAATAAAATGTACCAAAAGGTTCATGTAGTCCAAAGCTGGGCTTACTTCATAATTACATTGAGATGCTCAGTCCAATCAAAACTAAACAAACAAACAAAAAGTTGAGGCTTTCTAACAGTATTGTAGTACTTCCCTGTCATTAAGGAAAATATTTTTCCATTTTATTTTTAGAAGCAACTGAAAACACTTTTCCTGAAACTCATGTACCTCTCAAATTTTAACTGCAGCTCTGAGAATGGTCTTACTGTCTTCTCTGTATGTTCCTTCCTTTTTAGGAAACTAAGACATGCAGTTAGATTTTTCTTATCGTTTGCTTCTTGAGACTAAGCAAAATGAGCTTCCTCAGCTCCTCCTCAGCATAAACTTTTCCTCTGCTAATGTCTTTCTATAATGATTTCTTATCTTCCAATCCCTTACACTTGCAAACCAAAGTTAATGTGGCAAGGCAAAGTTCTGCCCTCGAAGGCATCTACTGCTGAGGTAACTGCTGCTTTGCTAAAGTCAACTAGTTTTATTGTTTCTTTGAGGGATGGCAAGTCTGAGTCAATACTTTTCAACTCCACATAAAAATGATTAGCTGCAGTAGAAGACTGTTTTGAAATTCTTCTGTAATACATTGGTACCAATATACATTAGGCTGCTCTAGATTTTGGGACATTTGAATAGGTTACACCAAAGCAATTTTTATCAAAGTGCTTTACTTGTCTAAAAGCGAGTCTTAGATGGCTTTAATCAATTGAAGAGAAAATGTTCACTATTGTCTGGTATTTGCATGTTCCACTATTAGGAGCAAGTACGTTACAGGGACAAGTAAGTGATCCTAGGCATTTTTTCAGAGTGATTTATGGCTCCTTTGGATCCCATATTGCTATTAAATTACTAGCAGTAATGCAATCTATTCTAACCAAATAGGTCAATTAAGCATTAGAGTAAAAGAAAAATATTTAAACAAATAACTTCTTAGGCTTGGGATCCCATTCCCATTAAACCTGCAATGATGTGATGTTAAATAGGAATAATTATGGTCAGTGATTGTGAACTGTGGGGAGGAAGTTTACGCAGCCTCTCTCAGTTTCTATAATCTTGACAAAGAATCCCATCCTCAAAACTTCTGTGCTGAATCAGAACATAAATCTGAATGTTTTCACTCTACTTTTATAGCTTTTTATGGACAGGAATGATGCTGTGAAGAATTTATGATCATGAAATCTTCACTAAATACAAAGGTATTGCCTCTTTTGGAGGAAGCTACCTTGGAGTAGAGGAATAAAGTTCTCTGCACTGTGGGATACAGCACTGGGAGCCAGAATCTTTTTAGCTGCTGGATGTTTTCAGGGTTTTAAAAGCTGTAAGTGGAGCCAGGATAAAGATTAACAGGGCTCTCAAAGAATCATGCAGACTATGTACATGAATAGAGGCAAAACTTTTACCTCTTCAAGCAATATAGAGCAAAGAAGCATTAAATCTTTTTATCGCGAATTTGTCAGTAGGTTTGCAAAGAAGCTGTGTTCCAAATATATATGATATATGTCAGAACATCATGTTCTGTGTGTGTCAGAAAAAAATCATGTGAAGTTATAATACTTCTTTTTTTTTTTTTCTTTGAAGAAGTACTAAATAATAATAATGAGTGAAAGTAAGCCATACCTAAAACCTTAGGGGAATTGCCTCTATATTGCCTCTAAATTATATTGAAGTGTTGATTAGGAAACTGCAAACTGAAATAACTACTTTCATGTGCTTCCAGAAGCTGCTCTGTCTGATCTATTAAACAATACACATTTTCATTGCAGTAATCAGAGGTTTAAATAGCTTTAATGTAATTATAAGAACCCTTGGAGATATACATTATCTCTTACAAAAATGGATATGCTTTGTAGATTAGAATACATTGTTTCAGCCTCAGTGTAGGACTACATAATTACAGTTATGAGTGCCAATTTTGCTCAGATATGGGCACAAGACTCCTGTTGAATATAAAAGAAGACAAGTCTACTAGAGACTGCTGTATAAATTTGGTTTTAAATGTGCAGTAGGAACTTGGTGTATATAAAACACAAGGATCCTATCTGTCTCTATTGCCACTATAAAGCTCAACAAGAAAAAGGATTCATAATTGCTATAATGCTTTTAAACATTTCTGATAAGGTGGTCATGCATTAGTGGTCTTACCCATGTTAATAAGTTAAAGATTTACTTGGTAGGAGAGTTGGTAGCATGCAGTTTCACACCAAAATCAGTGTAAGTTAATTCATTATTTTGCATGACCCTGAGCTCCATATATAAAATTCTAACTAGAATCTGTCTTCATACGAGTTATAATTGGAGAAGCCTACATTCCTAACTAGCTTGCCTTTCTGGTGTCAAATACATGTAAGTGTAATTCATTCTCTGCAATGCTTCTAAAATTGAATTTGCTAAGTCTCCACCAAGGCATAGTTTCACTTTTCTTTTATTCTTTTATGATTATATTCACTTCGTTAGTTATTCTTGCCCTTCTATGTTCAGCGTTTCAACTTCTCTAATTTTGTTTAGTTCAAAAAATATGATGTTAACTCCATTTTTTTTTCTTTAAGATCTGATTAAGTGACTCTGTTAAGTATATGCTAAATTTCAGGTACAATTATTATTATATTTAAAGCTGAATGTTCATATGATTAAGAGCACAAGCCTATGTGCTTTGCCAGATCCAGAGTGTTTTTGAACTAAGCTCTCCTCACCCTTGGGAAAGTCCCCAAGAGAGTAAAACAGCATTACTTGTTGTGTTTGATGCATGCTTTTTCCCCGAGGAGGTATTTGCTGGTTCAAAAAAGGACTCAAGGTGCAGCCAAGAAGCTATTCTAATGGAAAGGATCAGTGAGGAAATTATATTCTCCTTTTAAAGCTGCTTGCTTATCCCACTCTGCAGGGGTTATCAGGAGCTCCTACTGGCAGTGTTATCCTTTCCTCCCAAGAGATTTAGAAGGTGTGCAGTGAAATTGTGCCAACTGGCTTCAATGACAAGTACAGATTTACCAGGAGAGCTAAAAAGTCTTTAGCCTTCTCCTTGCAATACTCATTTATTTAAAGTAATTTGCTCCTATTCTTTAAATGATTCACATGGTAATAGCCAAATTGTTGCTGTTCCCTGCTGGATGCCATCTCAATAATTTTAGAGGAAAGCTTTCCAGAGATAGTAGTGGCTAATCTATTCTTGACATGGCCTGTTGGTAAAGAGCGGAGTTTACTAATAGCTATGGAGAAGGACAGCTTGCCACAGGTCTGTTAATTCTTTCAAGAATGCTATGATTCACACTGTGCTGACTAACATATCTTCAGTTAGCTGGATTAACTGCACCTAACACCAGCTGGAGGTTAAATCACAGGACTGGAGTCAGAGAAATAGGCTTTGATCTTAGCTTTACTGAATCTCTTTTTGTGATTTCTTGGAGACTTCATGTTTTACTTGTAATTCCTTACTTATAAAACTGGGCAATAAATACACTTAGCCAAAATAATTTTTACAAATTAATTGGGCCCAATTAATTTGTACTAATGCATTTTTAAATACTTGAAAGGAATGTGATATTAAAATTCTAAACATTAAAATTATATTGTCTTTTCTTACTAAACAATTATTTAATGCCATTGTTTACAAAACTGATAATTATGCATTTAATGAGATAGAGAGACAGGTCATTCACATTTTATTTACAATTCCTTTGCCTATTCCTTTACCTGCTGTCCTTTTGAAATTTTGCTATATGGAAAACAAAAGAGAGAATCTTAAACACAGTGGGTCATGATTTCATGAAAATTCTTAATTGCTTTGTTTATTGTTTTTAGATTAGTAATATGCTATCAAGACTGATGAGTGGCAATATAAAGACACTCTAGTGTCTTTACTAGGCAACCCTGTTGCCTCATCTCTGAATATGAACCCAAACCACAACTAAGTTGGGTTTGAAAGACAGGATATCTGGATATCAGCATCTCTGTTTAATATTGATATTTTCCCTGAATAACTTTTGAATTTTGTCTTTCTCAAAAGTATGTTTAACTTAATCCATGCTGAATAGAAAAAGGCCATAATTCCTTGTTTCTGATTTTGTACCTTCCTGTATATTCTCTTTTCCCTTTTCCAGTGTTTTTGTCTGCAATGAGATGAAGACTTGCAGAATAATTTGGAGAATTTCCTAGCTGTACAGAAAATAAAAAGAAAGATGTAGAAAACTTTCAGCTTTCAGTTTGTTACTTGAGAATGAAGTGAGGACTTGTACCGAGGTAATTATATGACAATGAGATTACTGCTTGACTGACACAGTTCTAAATGAAAGTACACTCTAGTATTTGTAGGTGACAAGATACTATGGCACCAAGTGTTTACTAATATTTCTTTATAACTTACTTTATATCCTGAAGCTACTGAAGAGAACCATGCTCCACAAGCTTACAACATAAGTTTAATACAGAAGAAAAAGGTCTTGAATTTCTAAAACGGAAGGAAGTGAAAATTGCCAGGAGAATTTATACAACACATAGAGTAGAGTAAAATTGCATGTATAGGTAATTGCCTCATACTTAAGGTATACTTAATTCAAAGAAGTTAAAGAAACATAAATAGTTTATCATTTATATCTTATTTATAAATAAACTAAGTTCTCAATCTATTGAATTTACCTAAAAGCATAACTTCACAGATGCACAGTTTTCAGAAAATCTAATAGATCTGAAGATGTGAATCTAATAGATTTATGTGTAGCTCTTTCTAACTAAGCTATTTTTAAGCAAGCTATTATAGAAGCAATGACTATCTGAGGATGAACTATTTATAATGTTTCTGTAAACATTTTAATCTCTTTTAATTTTAATTTTTTATTTGTGATTATGGCTTTAAAAGCGCAAAATAAATTCTAATTTATATCATAAGTCACTAGATAAAATTTGAGGATCTTTCCTTATTGAACTCAACTACTCATGTTTCAATTACACAGTGTCTTTGACAGAACTGTTTAAATATTTGATCTCCAGGTCTGATGTGCTGACATAACTTCTGTGATCTGTTCTGCACATCATGAGTAAGAAGTCTGATATCAGTTTTAATGTGGGAGTCCCTAGAGTATTCAGAAGATATGAATCAGTACCTCCAAGAAGTGTTATTTTTTGAAATCAATGCATTTTATATACATACATATATATGTACAGGTACATATGCACGTCAAGAAATAAGAAGCTCTTATCTTCTTGTCTACTTCCATTTCTACTTGTCTACTTCTTATTTACTCTTAGTGTGCCTACAGCTGCTCCTGTCTCCTGCCATGTAGAATCGCCCTCTCAATCACACTGCTCAGACTCATGCTTCTCCTCTATCGACTAATCATAATTCTCTCCTTTTTTTCTTTCAAACATGTGCTCTTTTTCCTTTTTCCCAGTTCTTCTTCACATTTTATTTTATATGGACTTTTTCTAATTGCTCAGCACAGGCATAATTCATCCTGGTCAAAAAGTAAACAAGTCATCATTCTTGTGCCAAACACATCTCATTCTTCAGCTTTAAAGAAATCAGTTCTTAATCAACTTAGTTTTCCTCATCCTCCCCTATCTTTTCTCAATGTTAGCAACTAGAGAATCATTCAAATTGGAAGGAAACTTGGGAAATTGCCTTGTCCAAAATCCTGCTCAAAACTGGGGCAACACTAAATTCAGATCAGTTTGCCATGCTAAGTCTTAGCATTTGCCCTGCTAAGTCTTAACACCACGAGAGCTGGAGACTCCACAATCTCTTTGGCAAGATTAATTATCACAGAATCACAGAATGGTTGGAAAGGACCTCTAGAAGTCGTCTAGTCCAATCTTTCTGCTCCAGCAGGGACATCCAGGGCTCAGGGTCACATCACACAGGTTTTGAAGACCTCCAAAAAGGAGACTCCACAGCCTCTCTGGGCAGCCTGTTACAGGGCTCTTTCACTCTCACTGTAAAGAAGTTCTTCCTCACCTGAAGATGGAACTTCTTACATTTCAACTTGTACCAATTACCATGTATCTTATCACTGGCCACCACCAAGAAGAGTTTGGCCCCTTCCTCCCTACATTCCCCCTGCTAGGTAAGTGCTGATCATATCATTCAGTCTTCTCTAGACTAAAAAGTTCTAGCTCTTTCAGTCTTTCTTCATAAGGTAGATGCTCCAGTCCCTTAATCATCTTTCTTGCTCTCTGCTGGACCCTCTCTAGAAGCTCCACATCTCTCTTATAATAGGGAGCCCAGAACTGCATGCAGTATTCCAAGTGTGACTTCACCAGAGCTGAGTAAAGGGTGAGCATCCCATCCCTCAACCTGCTGCCAACACTCCTTCTGATGCAGCGAATATCCCCTTGGCCTTCTTGGCCACAAGGGCACTTTGCTGACTCATGGTTGTCAACCAGGACTCTCAGATTCCTCTCCATGGAGTTGCTCTCCTGCAGGTCAACCCCTAATCTGTCCTGTTGTCTGGGGTTATTCATCCCCAGGTGCAGGACCCTGCACTTGTCCTTGTTAAATCCTCTGGGTTCCTCTCTGCCCAACTCAGTTATCTATATAATGACTTTTTTATTTTCTGTAAGATTTTCAATTTATGATCATTGTTTTTCATCCTCCAACTATGCATCACAGTAAAAAACCTGTCTCTATCATCTCTCAGTAGTTACTGAGAAGCTGCTTTAGACCCCTAACTTTCCTTCTCTGTAGGTTGAGTAAGCACAGCTTCCTTGGCATCTTCTTGCAGGCCAAGTTCCCCAGCCCTCGGGTGTCTTGATGGCCTGCTGCTGAACGCAACATTGTCAATATCTTTCTTGTTCGGGAAATGCAAATCATTTGGTGATTGCGTTCATTTGAAATACTACCAAAGTTCTCTGGAAATAATACTTTTACAGAATATGTTTGGTGTGTTTGCACTAAGGTACTACATTTTACTTTTTCCAGCATGCATATTGTTGAGCAGCTGTGAAAAAATTAATTACATTAAATCTATTAGCAATTGCTTTCTCTTGGACTTCTGACTCAAATTGTACCCTTGTTGTTACTTGTACGAATACATTTCTAGAATGTTGTGCTCTGATGTTATACTTTTTAATATATATTATTTAAAGGGAGACATTATATGGTTTAAGTGAAATTTAAACTATATATAAACAATGTAAATTTTATGCATGTGAGTTGATCTACTGTACACTCAGGATGGTTGTCCTATTTCATTTTTAATAGCAATCAAGGTCCATTAGCAGCACTTCTTCCATTAGAATTTATTCAGAAAGTTTTGACATTAATCCATATTGTATTTGATTATCTTTTACAATGGAGCAGGGGAATTTTTTGCTTTTCATTTATTGCCTATTTAAAGTATATGATTGCAAATATTGTATGTAGGCATACAATCCTTGGTGAGAAAAATACTTCTGATTATAGAAAAAAAGAACTTTTTATAAGAAATCTGTAAAAAATCTAGATTTTTCTGTGATATCTAATTTCATTTTGAACCTAGCATAAAATTCATTTTATAGTAAAGATATGACAAAATCCTTCAGGAGACCTGCAATACTTCAATATATTTCTTCACAATGAGACCACAATCAATATTTTAAGTTGTATCATATATTCTGAATGACAGTTAAAAGCCTGAACTCTTCTGTTGTATCATAATACAGTTGATTATATATAATCAGTAAATTGTAGGATTAAGAACTCCAAAGATATCATGTGTGTACTAAATATTTAGACAATTTAGAATTAAGGAAAGCCTTTTTCCTAGAAAGCATCCTATGGAAATATTTAGATGGATCTCCTATGCAAACTTAAATCCACCATGTAATATTCATGAAGTTATTATTAACGTGGAAAGCTTATTGTAATTGCAGTTTTTTTCCCTTTGATTTAAGAAACTATTCTTAATATCATCTATTTTACTTCAGTCTGGAACTTCTTTTTCTTACGTTTTATGGTTATGTTTTTACATGGTTTTATTTTAACTGTTGAGTTTGAATTGTCTCTTTGAATTCATGGGCATAGCAAATAGAAATGAGCTTAAGGTTAGGTGGTTGTTAAAACAGCAGGTAATCGTCAACATGCTGACAGATGCTTCATCATTGTAATCTTTCCCTTTTAAGGAGGATTATTTACTGAGCTAATGAGATAGTGAATGATAAAACCTTTTGGAGATGTCAGCTTTGCATAGTCTTTAACCTGTATACATACATGCATGAGTTTTCAACTTACAGTATTTTTATTTCTCGGTTGGTACGGGTTGTATGGCTGAGATGTGTTCCATTTGCATCCATTACAATATTTTCTGGAAATACTGAGAAGAGTTACTTTTGAATAAAAGGGTAGTTATAGGAATATTTCTTTTACACTATCCATAGTAAAAAAGAAAAAAAAAAGAACGTAGTGAGACAAGTTAAAATTCTGTGCTGGAAAATGTAGCTTAGATGTATGTAGTTTCTTAGATTTAGTTCTGAAATGTGAAATGGCTTAGATGAAGCTCTTTACAAGCACATGAAAGGTTTATCTTCCATCACATAAGTAGGGTAGGCTTTATTTCTTCTTCTGAGTCAAAGCTTAGATGAAACCTCTCATGTATCCATCATTGTTGCTGGTATCTGGGAGCATTGACACAGTCCAATTTACCACAGTTAAAATTTGCTTGTCCCCTATTCATTTGAGTAAATGTATAGAGCTTCTGTGGGTCACTACATAGGGCCTAATATTATAATGTACACTTGAAAACTAGGCTTAGCTTTAATTTTTATTCGTTAGGCATGGAGGTAAAAGAATGACCTCAAAGTGATGATTTTACTGTTGATGCCCGGGAAGTCATTTTTTATTTTTCAGGCAGTATGCAACTAGCTAACTAAACTAGCTAACTAGCTAAATTGTCCCATCTGCGGACAATATATGAATAAACAATGATTGAAACGGAATGATTGAGACAAAGGTTGAGAACTTTTAGAGAAGAAAGAATTAGCAGAACAAGAGCTCACAAGCATTTAGCTTTTAGGAAATAATCCCTCACCTCTTTTTACTTCTCTCTCTCTCTCTCTTCCCCTCTTTTTTTTTTCCTTTCTTGTAGAACATCTGAGAAAGATAATGGGAAATATCTTTTTATCCTCCTGTAACTCTGTGACAACCTTTTCAATAAGGCGCAGATTGTATCTGGAAGTTTAATTGTCTTTGTCATGGCCCTGCCTAAGCTTTCTCTCTTTCTTCAGAAATTTCCAAAATCATTTGTGTTAGTATTATTTTTTCTGCCTTCTTTAACAGAGCTTCTGTCTATTTTGGACTTCGAACATGCCTCAGAAAAATCTTCAGTGACCCCAGGAATTAATTTGCTTAAATTGATCAATTTATCTCAGGAAATATGAGAGCATCATCTTTTCATTTACTGCATTTTAGCCTATGTCACATTTTTCACTTAGCCTTTAAGAAGAAAAAAATTTCTTTCCAGTGTAAATAGTTGCTTTACAAATTGTGTGATTGCACACTATATATTTTTATGCAATCTTTATGTATTTTTCTAATCCACTTGGCAATATCATTACAATGTGTCACCTGGCACTCCAGAATAGATATGGGATAAGCAGACATTTTCAAAACTTAAATATCCACTACTAAAATAAATTTCATTCCAATAGATAAGTGAAAGCATCCACTCATGAAGATTTAGCATGGCTTTCATGAACATGAACATCAGATACCTGGTTTGAAAAGAATCCATTCATTCACAAAAACATTCGGCCCAAAAGTGAGCTTTAATGAACAGATATAATGTCAAGGTGAAAAGTGCTAGTATTATGTAAATATTTGCCTCTGTGGTCAGAGGTTTTCATATGTTCAAAGAATAGAATCCAAGTAGATAAGTTTGTTTTGTATGAAAGTTGCTTCAGTAAATATATGATTGCTAAATAAAATATCCATTTTACATGATACATCATATACATTTACATGATACTCTAGTCATTTAGGCTATTTCAGTTTCCTCATTCTAAATAACAATCATTTATAAGACCGCCAATGTAATTTGTGGTTTTCTAGAATTCTTCTCTTTTAACTGAAAAGGAATGTTTCTGTTCAAAATCCTCAAGATGAAGAACTGCTCAATTTTAAGTTTAAAATGACAAAGCTGAAGGCAAAACTGATAGTCAGTTTAAAAATTCAGAAGATGTGGTCTGTGTCTTTTAAAAAATCCCTCTTAATTATGGAATTTGTAACCGTCTCTGTGCTAGTTTTAAAAATATTTTTCTGTGAAGTTGCAGAGTGAAATGTTCACATATATAGAAGTAAAGGGCTACCACTCCCCAAAAATATAGAGGATAAGCACCTTGACAGATGGCACTGTCTTTTACTGTGGAGTAACATTAGTAGCTATATAAAATAGGTGAATAGAAAAGAAACAGTACTATAACAGAAAAGGACAGAAATTGATTGTACCAGAGGAAAACATATCTTCCCTCAGATAAGCATCATGTATACCCAACTCTTGTCTTCTTGTTTCCAGAATTCTTTTGTGGATATTTAACATGCTTTTTAAGATTTTTGTACCTTTAGGTTCAACTTCTTGCAGTGATGATTAATGGCTAGTTTTCATACAAAATGATGTTTTTTTCAAATATTCATTTCATGATTTTGTCTGTGGCTGCTTTCTTTCATCCATCTTTGTCATGTATTTTTTGCTGATCTTCTGAACAAACTATTTTGAAATCCTTTTTTTTGCCTTTCTCCTTTTATTCACTATTACCATTTTACTTTGTTCGTCTTTCAGAAGCAGAGCAACTAGAAATAGAACACTACTAAGAATATTTTCTTGTTCTGTGCAGGGATGCTTTAGGAAGTAAGGCTAAAGAGCATATAAGTGTGCGTTCAAACAAGTAGGATATATTCAGCAAATTAGAGTGTAAGAGAGAGTGTCAGGCATAAGCAAGAAGCATATAAATACAACTGTCTTGCATGTTATTACAGTGAAAGTCAAATCTGTCTGTTCATTTTCTGAATTAGTCTTCTGTGGAGTTTTCTATCTTTCTCATCGTTCAGATATTTCAAATGTAGCCAGCTAATAGTATCTTTTCTTTTTTTTCTTGATTCTGATCTTCTAAATGAATACTTATAGCAGAGTTTTTGCTTCTTGTTTTTCTACTTGAATGCTAGTAGGCATGAAATATTTTTTCTATTTAATAGGCTTATAGTTTATGATCTTAATGCAGAAACAGCAACCATTATTTTAAAAACTAAAAGTAGTTGAAGCTTTCTCTGTGGCTTTTGCTGTATTTTTGTCTCTAATTCAGAATATCAAAGATAGGAAGGAAGAACAGCAACAAACCACAGCAGTGTTTGTGTTAGGAAGTAAAAAAACTTTATATAGATGAAGTGTTTTTACATATAGAAATTTTTTAATGTCCTGTAATATTTAACTCCTAAGAAGATAAATGTTATCATATGCATCTGTACCAGTAGGCACAGTTCTGGAAGAGCTGATGGAGCAGGCAGCTATGGCGATGTTTTCTTCCGTCCAATTTCTGCTTTGTAACTTCAGATTTTTTCTCTGCAGCTGAAAACCCTTGAGCTCCAAGAGTCATCATTAGGAGGAATAACTAAGAGCAGACTTTTAATCTGTTTTACACATTGTATAATTATACAAACATTAAACAAAAGTATGCTTCTGAAGGGTGCCAAAAGTAGGAAGTGCTTGAGTTGTAGTTGCTTATACAGTACAGTTTTAGTTGCTTTTATAGGGATGTATTTGTGTGGACTGTGATCTGCATTTTTTAGTGATACGATTGATTTTGCCTTCACCACGATCTTTTCTTCAGTTCATACACAGGGTGAAGAACACATTATTTGTGATGTGCTGATAAAGTCCTTCATAACACTGTTAATTTATGTCTACAGATCAATACTTTAATGATTAAGGAGCGTTATGTTCATTTGATATGTAAGGGAACTACAGAGTAACACATTCTTGCTGGGACAAGTTAAGATTGAGTAATGAATTACCATTACCACCTGTGCTAATTTAATGTCAAAGTGTAAGTAAAGGCTTCCTCTTCTGATCATTTGTTCTTTTTGTCTTCTTTTTTTGGTCGTAGAAAAGTAAAAGATTTCTTATGTTTTGTCATTAAATTATTTTCATTTTTAATACTGAAAACAAGATTTTTTTCTTCTAACAACATTGATGTTATTTGCCTTCTTATTTCTAGGTAGAGAAGGCATGTTTTGAGGAACTATAGTGTTTCCTGCGGTTCTATATACATAGTAAAAATGAAATAAACAATTTTGTTAGATAAGCATGTCATCTTACATTACCAAAATATTTACCTTGTTCTTTTCGGAATAGACATTCAGAATATATATTTGAAGTATGGTGTGGTACAAAAAAAGGAGTTTTTTTTATTCAAATGGAACTTTGTCTTTGAAATCTAATTATAACTATATATCTGTTATAACTTGTAAGACAGCAATTACAGTGTCAGGAAGACATCTGTTAAAGACTTCTGTTAAATGTCAAGTGTGAACAAGGTGTATTGCTACAATAATTCTCCGTGTGAGAAGATTCCAAGATAAGAATAGAACATTGTAGGACTATATTCTCTTTCAGATAAGTACAGAATATATTTAGAAAACTAATCTGCAAAAATTTTAGACTGAGCCACTGTTGTTCCTTTCCTATTCCTATTGTACTTCTCAGTTTGATCTCTTACATTTCTGTCACAGATAGCTGGCATTTCTTCTTATTAAGCTATATATATAAAATTATTATTCAGATTGTGAGCAATGACTAGGATTCTAGGCTTTTTCCATAAATTTCATCATAAGTTTTAATTCATTTGTCCTAAGACTTCTTCTATTTTGATGGTGCAATTTACTGAATTGTTGTATCCTTCGGGTGTTTCTTTCTTTCTTTTTTTTTTTTTTAAAAAAAACAAGGTTGACATAGTCAAAGAAAAAGATTTGATTAGTTACTACTTATGGCAGTTCTGTTTCATAGTAATTTGCAGGATGCAATCAGATTACTCCAATTATTCACCTTTAATATAAATACAGAACACACAATTTTTATCAATGAAACTTCTTCTTAGTAAAGCTTTTTTGTAGTGATGGCTCAGCTATATAGTGCTCACATATGCAGTGCTTACTGTTGCTGACAGATGACTGTAGGTCCATGGGCAATTTCCATAGGTAAATATTATAAATCTCAGTTGTTTCCTAAATACCTCTGAGTGTAGACATTCAGATTAGTGTTGATATTTTGATTGTTATTGTGGCTGTAGAATTAATGGTTGCATAGGTGTCTTGGAATCATTTTAATACTGCAGGTTTAATTAGAAAACGAACATTTGCCTCAAAGCAGGAGCTGTCATCAGTCATAACATGTAGTTTTATAGCCCACTAGTATTAATCGACTTTGCATATCTTTAAAATTAAAAGCCTTTCTAATTAAGCACTTAAAGCCTCTTATCTTTTTGACCTAGTTGAAGCTGCAGTGGAATATATCATTCCCTGCAACAATGACTAAAACTGCAGTTCTCCATATAATACAAATCAAGCTGATTGTAAAACATTATGTTCATTAGAAAGTAATAGATTTTTTCATCTGTTTCATCGAAGTAGCTGCTATTTCATATCAGGCTTAGAGGACGAATGCTCTTTCATTCTATCTATTACCAGATCTGTAATCATTGCCAGGTCTGTAATTCACAGCCAGATCAACAGAATTACTTTGCAGGCTCCATACTCTACTGAGCAGCTTAGTGGAGGCAATTCAGTCTGGGGAAAGTAACTGTCAGGATGTAATAATAGATATTTGCATCTCAAAAATTCATATGAGAAATTTGTGAATTAGGAGAGAAAAAATGTTATTTTACTATATGGTTTAGATGCTAACCTAATAGTTTCAGTTGGAATTGAGATCTCCCATCTCAGTGGTAGTTAGGTTACTCTTAAACCAATTATTTGCATTCTCTGCTATCATATGCATTTTCTGCATCTGATAACATATCCTTGTGATTATTATTGTCCCCACAGCTCTTTGGTTTCTGCAAAGAAAAAAGGAGAAACGAAAAAAAAAAGGGAGGGGGAGATATTTTAAAGGTCTTCTCTTTTACTACCCAAACTGAAGAGGTTTGGGTAGGAGGCTCCAAGTTTCTTGGATTTATGAATACTCAAGTACTCCCAAGTACTGAGGTCTTTTCTCTCTCTCCTTCTGTACCAGTATACTAGATACTAGAGTTGCAGTAGGAAGTACCTACCAATTGATGAAAGAAAAAACTATTAGGTCTGTATCTCTGCCTGAGTGGACACTCAAGTAGTCCATATAAAGAAAAAAAATGCTCATTATTTCTATTTACTTTTTAATCGGGCAAATGATAGTTGAGTTATAGCTTGCCTTTTGCTGATATTTCTCCCTGCTCAGTAACATTCAGAGAAGTTTGAATGTTCTTTTACTGTTCCGTCTTAATTCTCTTTTGAAGCGGTTCTGCACAAAAGTACACGTTTAAATGTGTTTAGCTATATGAAACAGTTGCTGTATGAAAACAAAAACAGCCCAACAAGGGCAGCATGTAGCTTGGAGATAGGTTTGTGTATGCGCGTCAAAAATTTATAAACTTCATTAAAACTTTCCTTTCTGCTTTTATCTGTTGAATCTAAGTGACATACAGAGGGAACATAATGCAGCAGTTCTACCTGTTTTTACAGCAGGGCTAACTACTGAGTTGCCTGGGGCAGGACGTGTGAGGATGGTACTAAGAACACCTTGATGTTACTGCATGCTTACAGCTGGCTCTGAGAATAAGCAGATACAAAACCCACTTTTGTCTGCCTGGAAATATCTTGTGGTTGTAGAGATCGACTTTTGCCTGTACAGAGGCTTTCTGGCTTCTTTCATTCAAATCTCACTCTTGCATATTTTGTCTAATAGCTTGCTGCATCTGTCTTTCTATCTCCTGAACATGCATACTATTATTATTTTTCCTATCTCCTTGGTATCTCACTAGAAAACTTTAGAAAACTCCCTATTAAAATTGGTAAATTAATACAGAAAAAAAAATATCCTGGGGATTATTTAGTTTGATTTCAAATTTCTAGAGTTCATTATTTTCTGCAGGAAGCCAATGCTCTTTTACATGCCATAATGGCCTATGCATATTCCAAGGCAGGCAAGAAGTCCCATTGTTATAGTCTTCAGCTGATTTTTAAACACTCCTGGAACATCTGTGAGGTTAAATGTACCTGATCATCCTAGACTAGCATGCATATGATTCTTTTGCAACAAGTGTAAAGAATAAATTGACTGATGCAGTATAATCAACCATAACTACATTGAAGCAGAGACATTCAGTGTATGAATTGTAAAAAATAAGATAAAAAGTCTTTATAACACTATTTAAACTATTTTAGTATTAATTTCTTAATTAATTTCCAACTCTTATTTTTCTCAATTGTGTGTGACTTCCCTGCCAAACTTTTTGTTTATTTGTTTGTTTGCACAGATCACACAACTTTCAGTTTTTCTTTGTTTCACATGCTCTGTTTTCATTTGTTGTACTGTTTTCTGATTAAATTGCCTTTGCTGAAGTGAATGAAAAGGGGCAGTCCACCTAAAACTGATATAAATTACCCACAGAGAAGTTAAGTCGTAGCCTTCTGGATAGACTTGCATGCTAATTTGTGCTGCTGCTGTGTTCCTGCTTTAGTTCTGTAGCTTTTACAGATGGCTTTCATATACAATTGGAACATTTTCAGATCTTCTTGATTTCCTGCTGTTATTGATAGCAGGAGATCAGTTGGATAAGATCCTACAAAGTTCTACTATATTTAGGAGATATCTATCAACGAAACTCATTCTCATCTTTTTTTTTTTTTTTTTTTTGCACAAGACCGATGATTTTCATCTGCCTGCAGGGGTATTGTTGTTCTGTGGTCCAAAACAGAATTTGTTGAAAAGTTTTATTTAAAGCATATTAACATGTGTTTTTTTCTTAGTTTTATGCTAGCTGATTCTCAAAAAAAAAGATGGAGAGGAGAGAAATCAAGACTCATGTTTATAGAAACACTTGTAAATTTTATACTTATCACTGAGATGTGAGCCAGATAATTCTCATGAACAAAGAATTAGTGGTAATTGTAATTGCTTCCTCGTGGTATTATCCAAAAGGTTAGGCAATCTAACAACTCATCATTTCTGTAAAGCAACTGCTGAATTTTGGCATACTGTGTCAAATGGCAGTGAAGTTCTAGTAATGGGTGACTTCTTCTCTTCAGTAGTTCTCTGCAGACAGCACCAGCCTGAGCTGTAAGCTTGCATCTTTTGAGAGTGGTGATAGCCTTTTAGATAGAATCACAGAATCTACAAGTTTGGAAGGGACCTCTAGAGATCCCTTCCAACCTTCCGGCTCCAACCTTCCCGCTCCAGCAGGCACACCTAGAGCAGGTGGCACAGGGCAGCATCCAGGCGGGTTTTGAAGACCTCC
>JAUBOD010000918.1:281404-304128 GCA_032353885.1 Nothura maculosa
CTCTGCCCAACTCTGCAGCCTGTCCAGGTCCCTCTGGATGGCAGCACAGCCCTCCGGAGTGTCGGCCACTCCACCCATCTTGGTGTCATCCGCATAGCCTTCAGATAGGTAGCAAAAATCAAGCCTACTATAATAAACTTACTACTTCTGAAATCAAATGATATTGTACTGTTTGTGAGAGCATCAGAACTCACAGACAACCAAGTTTTTAAATTGCCTTACTCTTAATCATGAAACATGCTATTTTAGAAGAAGGTCCACTAAAGTGACAAAACCAATTGTACTTGCTGTCAAATGAGTTATCGAGTTGCTTTATAAAGCAACCACATGTAATGGCAATGTAGCTTTGAATTATATTGTCTGTGAGTGATGCTGGCTGCTTTGCATATGGATTCTTGGCATCTGCTGTTATTTCTCCCACACATGATCTTTAAATAAACTGGCTGTGTGGTTTTCTTTTTCTTTTTTTTTTTTTTGATACAATACTCTTAATCATTAATGATGAAAAGAAATCTTGCTACTTGGAATAATTGTAGTTGTAAGGTACCATGCTCTAATGTAAGAAACAGGAATCTTATTAGGTACTGAGGAAATATCCTTTCCACCTTTTTAATCACCTTTGCCTGATTCCTTACCTCCAGACTCACTGAGCTTCTGCAGTTCCCACTGTCACTATAGATAGCTTCCCCAAAGTCCTGTTCAGAGTGTAAATTGTCTTGGAAATAAATTTCTGACTGCAATAAAAGACACTTCATTTTCCACTCTTTTCTTAAGCTCTTTTATTCAACCTGTTCATATCCAAAACTTGATTTACCAACTGCATGACCAAGTCAAACAGTTGTTGTGCCTTAGAAAAATATGAACTCAAGCATGATCACATATCTTGGATAGGATGATGCCAAGAAATATTCTCAACTTAAGGAATATTTTGCTTGTTTCTTTAGGGTTTAATTTTGTTGTTTTCTTCAGCCTTATGGAAATAGTTCAGAAATGTAAGATCACGTATAATAATTGGGGGTTATCTGAACATCTTAAAATGGAGCAACTTAAATACAAAATCATCCTTAAAATATTTTCAACAAATGAACAAAGTAACCAGTATGGTATTTTCCCTAAATGTGCCTAATGAAAACCAGAAACTCTTTGTTCTCTTCATCAATTACAGTGGCTCTGCAAAATTCCATCTGTGTTCACTGTAGTTCAGCAACGATATTCAATTGCACAGTACCATTTTTTACTGGCTGAAACTGCCCTCTGATAGATATTATGCATTATTTATAATATGGCCATTGTTTAAGAGACTGTACAGCCCATTGGTAGTAAAAGTAAAATGGGTTCTGCTATTGAAACAACTTGTAAAATGGGCAGCATAATAAACTGTCATTATTAACAGAAGATGTGTTAAACACAGTCTTCTGTGTGTGGTTTTCATTTGTTTTGAGAATAAAATATTTTGCAAGTTGTTCTTTCCTGCTTGTTTCTTTGTTCCCTGTCCACTCTCCCTGTAATAGTTTATTTTTTTCTTTGAGAAAAAATAATCACTGAATGTGTAATTTCCCAATCTAGGCAGTGAAAATTAAAACCAGTGAAAATTAAAACAGATTAACATGATTTCTATAAATGCCTTTTGAAATTCTAGTTGAAGTTGATTCTGACCGAAGAATTTTTATACGATGATGGAAAAAATATCTAACTTGTGAAATTAAATTCTACTTAGTTTTTCACTGAAGCATTACTAGAAAAATTAAAACATGTGAGTGATACCAAAAAGACTGGAATAATAAATAATGCTATTAAAGGGAGAGTGGATGAGTAGAATGAAGAAACAAACAGAAAGTAACAACATTTTATTGTTGTTCCTTACTTGGTTTAGAAGTCATTCTCACTGCTCCAGTAATAGTCTGGGTTCCAGCAATAGTCCAGGTTCCTAAAAAAAAATTGCCACAATGTTTTTACGTTAATTTCTGACAAGAACCAATTCTGCCAATGTATTTAGGTAGACAAATATCATCAAGCTAAATTAAACAGCATATTTAAGATAAAATGTAAGTTTCCTAGATTTGTGTTTGTATTCTGTGGAGGGAAGTTTTCTTCTGTTCCATTTTTTTCTTTAGTTTGATTTATGGGGAAAGAGAATGTCAGGTTTAAACTGCTGATGATAATATATAGGAAAATCTTTCAGTTTCTTTATGCTGCATTTTTATATTTACTTTTTCAAAGACGGTGATATTGATGATCTGAAAATTTAATGAATGACATTACTGAAATCCTTTTGAAGTTTCAATATTCAACAAAACACTCTGTGATTAATGTTATCAGAAAATCACTTCTGTCCTAAATATCCATTAAGTCCTTAAATAATGCTATTGAAATGCAGTCAAGTTGTCAGAGAGCTGTATTATCGGATAAGTACAGTTATTGCATCCATTAGCTACCCCTAACAGAGAGCCATCTTTAACAACTATCGGAAATATAGCAGGAAGGCAATAGTTCAAGATTTATGTGTGTTATTTTTAAGAAAACTAATTACTTAATTTCTAGTTATTTTATTTGGCAAGTAGTGTTGTGCTTCTCATTCCTGATCTTTTTTTTTTCCGTATGTGAAGTTCTATCTTTTGTTGATATGTTGTAAACTGTATTCAGATTCTTTTTCTTAAAGTCACAATTACTATTTGTGAAAGAAAAGTTATTAAAAATGTAATAAAAGGGACTTGCTTCCTCTTTTCTTATATTTAATTTGTTTTTGTTTTTTACATCTTCAAGCATGTTAAAATTTTAGAACCTTGAAAGAAGGTGGAGTCAATGTTTTCTTAGTCTTTGAGGAACTTATGGGATAGTCTGAATGCCTTACCATACATAGAGAATAGTACATCCATACTATAGTTTTGCATAAATTTAATATTTCTGTCTTCCTGTCCACATTCTACATCAAAAATTTAGCCTGTGCTATATATCAGCAGTTGTTTTGTAGTATTCACCTTCTTTGGACAATCAAATACTTGTATTTTCCCTAGATTGGTATAGACATATTAAGTGGTAGAAGAGTAAATTCTTTCCCTCCTCTATCTTGTTCCAAGAAGACTCCTGCTGTTGAAGATTACATTTATTTTTAGGCTAACATCCATTCCCCACTATCTGCATTCTCTCAAGCTGGTCTCTGGAGGCACATTGCTAAATTATAAGAACAAATTGAATATATGAAATAGTTTTTATCAGTTTTATTTGTATGTACATCAGCCGTCACTTTTAATGGAAAATGGATTAGTTGTTACTCAGTGTCCTCAGTTAGGAAGGGGATAAATCCACAGAGCATTTAATTCTATGGACCTTAGAAGAGATATTTCTGAGGGGGCAGGGAGAATGGTACATAATTCGTAGTAGATAGTACAAATATTTTATTTGGTATTGTTTTAAAAATCAGTAGCTTCCCCATGCAAACAGTCTGCTTCTAGAACCTGTGTTGTTGTCCTTGTATGACTCCATGAATCTTAAAGTTGTAAGAACAAATGACAAATGGAATTTGCCAATGGGAATATACCACTCTTTTCCTGTACTTTTGAAAATCTGTTTCCTCCTTGCTATACATTTCTGAAAACTATATTTTCCTGTCATTTCAGGGAAAAGTAAGTATGTGTTTGTTACTGCTCACACAGAAGCTTATTCTAAGTCATCAGTTAAAGTTTATTTATCGTTCAGAAAGAATAATTATTAAAACCTATAATGAAGTGGTAACAATACACGTACTAAGTAAGTACCCCGATTTGAAATAGTTTTGTTTTATTAGGAACAGATTATGAACCTATGGTTTAGATTTTGCTTCTGTAAGTAACTTGTCTGATGTGTACACCTATAGCCTTAGTTTAGTTTATAGCAGGGATATGGGAAACTATGAAATAACCATAACTGTTCAGTCTAGAGATCAGCATTTTAGTGCCTGTTTAAACTTTGTAAAATCTTAAGTGGTATAGAGAGCATGAATGCTCTATGGACTGTTCTAATGACTAAAAGGACATTAAGTGTAATCACAAAGGACAGAACAAAAAGCAATGCTACCTCACATACTGCAAAATGGGTATTAGCTGTCACGAGGAACACTCTAAACTATAAATTGAAGTTCCAAACCAGTTCAAAGTATTGGAAGAAAAAGATATCCAAGATAGTTCAGGAGATTGGTATCACCTTTGATTCAGGAAGCACACGAGGCTACAAGTTTTGGTGTGGAAAATACCACCTGGGAGTGTTGCTCTGCCATTACTGGTAGTTCCAATGCAGGATACCTGTCCATATAAACTTTGCTTTAGTCCAGTTAGTATCTTACGTTACTCTGTTTTTCTAATTTTTAGAATACTCAGTTCACAGGTCTTGATGTTTTGTGGTTGGATTCTTTGGTTTTGTACCTTAAAAGGGAAAAATCTGGCTAATTAGCTGCACATTTGATCTGAATAAAGACCAAAGTTGTCATGTGTGGAAAACACACAAGAAGTTTGGGCTTGAGCAGAATACACACCACAATCTGGTATCTTTAATGAGCAGGACAAAGGAACCCAGACAGGTGGGAGACTGAGTGGAGCCAGGAGTCGGGGAGAGACCGCGGGGAGCCTGGAGCGAGGGAGACACAAAGGAGCCAAGTGACCCAAGGTGTGAACACATGGCGGGAGGCACGGAGTTGGGTGTAGGCGGACGGGCAGGCTGTGACTCTTGAGTCCCTTGGCCAATGAGGAGAAGGAGAGGGCACCGCGGCCGGGAGATAGGATAAAAGGGGGCTGCTTTTCCCGGCAACCTGAGAGACCCCACAGGGATATGCCCGGTGGACTCTCCCTTTATTTGAATAAAGTTTTCGGTCTGCTCTGTCTCCTTTTGGACATTCAGTTCTTGGATAACGAGATTTTTCCACTGTCATGCTCGAAGTTACTCTAATGCCTTGGGTAATTAAAAAAGCTAAATCTAAAATGAAAGAGTGATTCATCTACTTAGTCTCCTCAGACTTTAGGAGCTTCTTAGCTGATTCGTTCAGTCACCTCCGTATGCAGGTAGAAAAGAGCCACAAAGGATGTGTAGGAAAAGTTATCTCTTTCAGATTTTTATCCTTTTAATTTGCACTGAGTGGGAACACTCACCGGTATTTACTTATACAGTGCTAGTTATAATGATACAAGTGGAACTGTACCATTGCTGAAAAGCTATTTTTTTTTTAATTATACAATTTTGGGGGGGGGAAATTACTAGCGATTTCACTTGTGTGTAATTTCTTACTTCTCAGGCTGCATGTGACTGGGGAGTTGGATGGAACTTAGCTGTTAAATATTTGTAGTTGAACATGGATGTGCTTGCTCATGGTCTACACTGAAAATGTAGAAATATTCTTTTTATTCCTTTCTTAATTTCTTCTGTATTTAATTTCCTTACTGTATTTCTTAACTTCCTTACTGTATTTCTTCTGTAAATATAAAGAATCAAAAAAAGTAATATGGACACAAAGGTTGCAGAAGGATAATTGAGGATGGGAGAGCAGAGAGAGTTGTAGAATAAAACATATTTTAAAAGACTTTGGAAAGATATCTTTTAAAGAGAGAATTATCTTAAACAGAATATTTGGATTACTTCAGAAGTGGGTTTGGCTTTGTTTTCAAACACTGTTTTTTGAAGTAAACTTCAAAAAAACCTTTGTTATAAATGGAAACACTGTCTTCAAAGATTTGGAATGAAAATGGTAAGAGTGAAAGTAACCTTCAGCTGAAGTTTCTATTTACAACTTTTCCACAATACTAAGGACTGGTGACTATACTAAATAGCAAGACCTTGCAAAATTATATTCCGAATAGTCTTCTTCTGAAGTAGTAAGAGCTGAAGCATTTGAAAAGTGTTTGGCCATGTCTCTGGCCTTTGGTACTCTTACTATGTACAAGAGTTTGCTTAACAAATATAATGTCATAACATTATTTAGATTTTTCTGTGAGCTGGGCCTGTTCAGCCTGGAGAAGAGAAGGCTGAAGGGGACCTGATTAGTGTCTATAAATACCTCAAGGAAGGCAGTGAGGACTAGAGGAAATGGCTTCAAACTGAAGCATCGGAAGTTCCCCAGGAACTTAAGGAAGCATTTCCTTACTGTGAGGGTGACAGAGCACTGGAACAGGCTGCCCAAAGATGTTGTGGAGTCTCCTTCTATGGAGATCTTTGAAACCCGCCTGGATGCAGCCCTGAACCATGTGCTCTAGGTGACCCTGTATGTGCAGGGGGGTTGGACTAGATGACCTCTAAGGTCCCTTCCAACCTTATGCATTCTATGATTCTATGATTCTATGTAGACTATAAGTTCCAAGGACATTTTTTCATGCTGATGAAAACAGCAATATTTGTATTGGTGTAGCTGTTTCTGAAGAATTGCAAAGTTTTTGGAGGTAGACATGGACTTATATGCTGCAGGATAGGCAGAGAGTGCTTGGATAGGAAATGTGCTTGTACAAGTTCACGATGCCACCGGCCGGATGAACCTTCTATCCTGCTTATGAGTATCATTTCTGGCAGAGTGCTGTCACAGTGCCTAGTGCAATTGGTTCAAAAGGTTCTTTCATTGTAAATTAATTTTGAAGCCCACTAATGAGAATTTGCGCTGCTTATTTTCTGTAAGAGAAAATGACATGTTGTCATTTTTTTGCCCTTGAGAGATTCTGAAAGGGCACAGAAGAAGACAGCACAAATTCATCATTTGTGTAAGCTGATTATGCTTACACATATTGTGATTATGTCAGCATTTAAGGATCATTTACAATCACATTTGGAGGTGATTCATATGGCTATTGGCAGAATTTTTTTAATTCAATAGTGATGTCCATCAACTGGCAATGATGCCACACAGTAAGGGAAAAAAAAAAATTCACATTAACTAAGTACATATTGGTAATACTTGATGGAGGAAGCATTTTAAAGCACAGTTGAGAGATATGAGGCTGCCCAGGAACAATTCTTCAGGGGGGTTCAAATGTTGTGAAATCCAGATAAATTAACCTGTCAGAAAATGGCTTGGAGTAGATGCAACTCATCTTCAAAAAATGATTCATGTTTTATGTAAAATTAGAGTTCCACTCAAAATTAGAATTATATTGTCTCCTCATGTGGAGATCTATTTATTTGTGTTGGTGATAGTATGTAGGTTAGGATGCAAATACAAAGACTTAGAATTGAGCTGTTTATTTTTGTTAAGAATAGATAGTGCTAACATTTTCACATTCTTTGTCTAGTTTACCTGAAGTATTGTGCAACTACAGAAAGCTGGAAAGCAGCAACAAAAAAATATAAAGATAAATAAATGCAACTGCTTGAGAGCTTCCAAATGCTTCATTGTATGAGCATAAATGCTGCTGTGGAGTAGCTATTGCTGTGCTGTGCTATTGCAGCATCTTAAAATACATCTCTGATATACATAATTTCATATGAAATTGTTCTCTATTAGCATACCTTGCATTAAAAAATACCCCAAATCTTCTTCTAGATATTTTTAAAGGTCTACAGAGAGGTTCTTCTATTTCAGAATTGTACAACTCTTTGTATCACATCCTAGTTTTCTGAATGACTTAACTCTAATCATTTTTAGAGCTCCCTAAAAAGGACAGCAGAAATTACATTATATGTTTAATTATCTTTACATCAGGTGAATGTGGTGTGGAATACACACTGATGTATTCCTGTGAAAATGAACAGTACTTCTTACATATAATATAAGTAATGTCTTTCTTCAGCAGAATTAAGGGGGTCACATATGTGGAATGTGTTAGAATAGATAAACAGGTTAATGTCTAATCAATAGATTGCAAATCATTGCACATTATTAGATGTCTAATCAAATGTCATTTATCTTCTCTTAATAAGTCAAAAATTTGTTCTGTTTGGTCTTATTGTGAGTTGTGTGAATATACAAGTTTATAGATTTTAGGTTAAATTTTATTTTAGTTTTTATCTGCATATTTTTGTTTCTGAAATCAAGTTATAGACACTAATATCAGGTATTTTCATCAATTTAGCTGCTGGCTTATATTTCTTTATATTTTTGATACCTATATTTACTGACATTGCTATCTATTGGCTGCTCAGTTCAGATTTAAAATAGATTGTTGATATTAGTAAAGATTAAGAAAAAAATCCATTTCTAAAGAAAATTTCTTCTATCACTTATTATTCTCTTAAATAATATTTAAGAGCTATATTTAATAGTCTTCTTTTTTTCCCTCTGAAATTTCTTTGGTATCCAATTTGTTTTGTTTCGTTGGATAAAAGAGTAATTTTGTGATCAAAACTCCTATCTGGTAACAACTAGTCAAAACTAATATATTTGTAATTCATCCATTCTTTTTGAAGAAGTGTTTATACCAACTTGATAATTTCTCTTGTCCAACAGAACCATGCTTCCGGCTGGGAACTACCCTTCCTTACACATTTTATGCCTCATTGATTAAGGGAAAATTTGGAGAGTTTAGAATATCTTTATTCACATCTTGGTTTCAAAGTTGCTAGCTTCACATTTAGTAGTGACATTGAAAGAGAGAATTGTCTGGTCTTTGTTTAATTAATTTTTTAATAGTAGTAGTATGTTGACTGATTTCATAAGTCTCCAGTTCAGTAGGATCATATTTCTGACATGTTATGTTTCTTTTTCTGGTGTCCAGAATGTGACAAGATGATTGCCACTTAACACCAAAATATAAACAAGCAAATGGAAATCAGCAAGTTGCTAATTTTATTGTATTCTGTAAGCTTTGAAATAGATATATAATGCCAAGTTATCTTCATGTGGTAAAGAAAGTCTGAGACAAAAAAAAGATGTTGTTAGAAGGAATATCTCTTCATACATTTTCATATGTTTTTGGCTTTCTGGTGAATTCTTTCTTTTGTGGGGTTTAGGTGGCAAGTGAATTTAGATATTTATCTGAAAACCTACTGTGATATTCCCAAAAGTGTTTTTGATAAGCTTAGTAATGATCTGGATTACTGAGAACTTTTATTCCTATTTATTGTCATTGAATCTAAAACTGCTTCGTGAGTACATCTTGTCTTTTACCATAAAATAAGTGAATTTTGGTATATCTAATCTGTGGCATCTTATTCGACTAAGAAGATAGCTAGATTTTGAGAACTACCTTAAATTTTTGCTGAGTTTGGATGACATAGCTACTTGTTGAACATACATGACAATTTTTACTTTTCCAAGCATGTCTTTCAGCTTCACTTTATTTGAACCTCTAGGACTTAATGCAGAACACTACTGCTTCACGAGAAGAATTCAAGGTAGTAAGCTCTGAAGGGGAAAAACACATCAAAAGCTTTATCTCTTCAGACATACTCCATGGGACATAAATATTATGAGAGTATCGACTTCTAGTTATCATACCTTACTCATTTGATACCTGTATGTAAAAATGTAGAGTTGGCATAAATATGCCAACTAACAACTTATTCTCATAATTCAGAATAAAGACAGTAATGACAAATTGTGTAAATAAGCCATCTTTTTATTAACAGGATCTTAAACTAATTTGGAAAGTGTTTGTATTATTTTCTACGGGAGTTGTGTTTTTGTTTTCAGTACTTTTTTGAGATATGTCCTTTTCAGGAATTAAATATTTCATATGTGCGTATATATATATATATATATTTACACACATGAAAACTCCTCATTATCACTTGTTCCCCAGATCACTAGGAAGCCATACTAAGCTGCTTTATGGTTAAAACAATGCTTGATATTGTACAAAACACAAATATACAAGGCTATTTTTTTAAAAAAATCTTACCAGCTGGAAGACCAAGTGCAGACAAAGGTATCAGTTAGATTTCTCTTCCTCTGACTCCAGTTTGTTAGAATCTGTTTAGCTGTGTTATTTTGTGCCAGTTATACAAACCTAGCAAGGCTCTTTCTAAAACAACTTCTGGAACAGAGAAAGCTTACTAATATATGTGACATTTTCCTCTTTCATTTTTTTCCTTATTTGTAAGCTATGCCTCCACTAACATAAAAGAAGCTATGATGAAGATTTAGTTACCTGTCTGAATATTTTAAATTTGAAATTTTTAAAATCCTTCACCTAGGAAAATGCAGTTTACTTTAAATTATGCAAAACTGGAGGATTTAAAATTAGAATTTTCTCTTTCTTTTGTATGCATTTATGCATATGAATTCATAAGTCTGGAGAAACTGTGACTGCAAAGGCAGATAGCTTTGTCCAGATTTACGTTAGCAAGCAGTATGTTGTGATAGGAGAGGATCTGTAGAAAGAAACAGTTGGTTTGGAGATCTGATGATTACAAAATATGTGACACAGACTTCCTTCAGATTAGCTCAGTACTTCTTGTGGACTCAATGTCCATGAGTGACTGGAAAAATGTAACGTTTCATTAGATGATGTCATCGAAATCATAAAATTCATCTGTCTCTTTCATCTTCTTTTGAAATAGTTATTCAACGCTTTGGCTAAGTATACTCTTTTTACTTAGCTATGAACTCACCAGAAAAGGAAGAGTGCAAAGAAAGCAGCACTTTCCACATTCTGCTCTTTGTGGTGGTTCTTTGAGGTGATCTACAGGTTCATTACTGAAATAGGTGACTGTGAATTTATTATATTCCTATATTGATTCATGGATTGAACCTTGTGAAAACCTCAAATAATTCTTCATGATTATATTTTGAGGCTTTTATAAGCAAGTTTAGAAAAAAAGTGAAATATTAATCTGCAGCAAAGCAAGTATGCTATTGTACCATTATAATGAACAATCTGAGATATAATATACAATAAATACAAGATTTGGAAGAGATTAAGCCTGCCAAAGCAGTTTTCCTGGGAAAAAAAAAAACTCATGCTATGTCTTCAAAACACAATTAATAAAAGTAGAGAAAGGGTCTAAATAATAAGCAACTAAAAAGCATTGTCATTTCTCATTTTGATATGTGTTATTATTTAAGAATCAAGGTAACTTGAGCCAATATTGAATATAAGGGCATAAGTCAAAAGAGTTAGAAAATTTATCTGAATGGCATTTAATAATTCCAGAAAAACAGTGTTTCTGGGTATCTTGTGGATATCTTCAGTATATGTGTTTATATGTATAGCAATTCATAATCTTTAGAATCATGCTGTGTTACTCAGTGGAGGAAAATGCATCTATTTTCCAAAAGCCTTTGTCAAAATATAAACTCTGCTCATCTGTCAATTGTAGTTCAATTTGGCCAATATGTTAAAAGGTTATTGGAAGGAGACTGACTGCCGCAGAAGCAGAAACATGCAAGTGCATTTTGATCACCTATCTTTAGTCATTGTAGATCATAAATCACTTTTGATATGAAGATTATAAATCAATATTTCCCATGGAAACAAAAGAATAAGTAAAATCTTCAAGTTTTTTTTTTTTTATTGATCAGTTCAGTGACCGTTTGACATGTATTTTTAGCCAGGATTAGCAGCAGATTGCTGTGACCACTGGCTATGACTACTGTGCTGGGTGACCACTGCTACCAAGACTACCTGAATTTTAGGAGTGCTCCAGGGAAAATGGAGCAAGTTCTACCAAACATCTACCTTGTTTCATTGTAGCTGGTACTATATTACATAACTATATCACAAAGTATTTTGCTTTTAACAATCATCTCTCACTGAAAAATCCTGTCCAAGTCTATAATGTGTTTTTTGACAATAGCTATTCATTATACTACGGTTCATTTCTACATGTATAGTATATGATAGCATAAACTTGCTGGATATTATTTTTACCAATTAAAAATACAGGTGCTTGCCTTCTATCTTTTTATTTTATCAGTTATGCATACATTAGAATTACCAAAAAAAACCCAGAATTTAGGATGTTGTCCATAGATTTTGGTCCAACTGAATGTCTGTTGGTATCTCAAAGACAAGTTTATGGTCACGTTCAAATTACAACTTTTCTTAATTGCTGTCTTTAGGTTCTGAATTGTATCTGAATTCTTTTCATCTTTGTTCTGTGCTATTATTTTATCATTGAGATAATATGTGAGGCTATGATATAAAAGAGAAGAAAACAATCTTGATTTTCAATCATAAAGTATCATTTGCAAATATCTTAGATTGTATTCTGGTCACAGTACTTTCTAGTAAATTAAATAGAAGCATTTGCTCTGAAGAGAGTAACATTAAGCAGAGACCGCTGCCCTTCCATTGTATAAAATAAATGCTTTAAACTTAGTTTGAAAGCTTTCTTTCATTAAAGAAGTTCTTTGTTTTTTTGAAAAGTTCTTTCAAAGCTGTAATTGGCTAGTGTAATTTAAGTATAAATATGTAATTTAAGTATGATTTTAATATTTTAAATTTAATAGAGTATAGGAAGTTACTAGTGCTTAACCTAAAGGAGAAAACATGGGAATAAACAACCTTCTTAAGGTGGATCTCAGTCAGAACAGTCCTCACCTTGGAAATATCACGTTTTTAGCAGTTACAAAATAAGTCTGAATGTAACTCACAGTCACTTTTCATTACTACCATAGTACTCTCCTGTTTGAGATATGTCTTGGTATGAGATGGTATAATTTATACAGCTTGTGTAATATGCGTATGCTGCTTTAATATTTCATTATTTTAAATTCAGATGGTTCTCTTGAAGGACAGTAACATAAATTGGCAGTGTCAAAGGATATCTAAAATTCATAAAACAGGAATATAATCCCATGTTGTATGACATGGTCATAGTTACAAAAGATAATAATTCTCAGCTTCATCAATCTTATACCATGATGTTCTTTTAAAGGTCAGAAATAGGCCAAGGTCTAAGCTGAAAATGTATTATTCCAGGTTGAAGTAGACTACCTGCCAACCAAGGATCTGAATTCAAGATGTCTGTTGTTCAAGAGGTTTAGGCTTTATATTACTGGATGTCATAAAAACATTAAGTAAATTGATGAATTGATGTACATGGACTTTTCCATGAGCCCATTTAAAATATACTTGGGATCACCTTCACCTTTTTTTTTGTTTTGTTTTGTTTTTAAGGAAAAAAGTTAAAACTCCTAAACCCTATTTAGTTTTACATACCTTTTCTTGTGTGGCCCATCAACTAGTGTGGTTTAAATGTGGAAATTTTTTGTAATATTTTAAGATTTTTCTTCCAGAAATACTTTTTTTGGTCAGTGAACTGGCTACTGCAACCGAGACACAAGATCTTGATGTCTTAGTAGGTGGAACTGTGAAAATAAAAATCAGTAGAGTCAAATCAGTGATAAAATTAATAGAATGATAGAAGTTACTAAAAAAGAACAGAGAAAAAATGAAAAAAAAAAACAAACTATTGTATTCTATGATGTAATTTGAATCCTCACAGTTGATTGTTAGTTTATAAGCTATTACAGATGTTACGAATCTATGATGCAGAAAGCAACTAGCTGCTCTGTGGAAATAAAAACAGTCATGTAAATATTGAGAAGAGACATGTGGAGAGGCAGTTCCCATGGAGAGCAAGACCCATTCCCCATTCAGAGCAGGAATTCCTGCTGATGATAGATGCATTCAGCTTTTGTCTAGGTGAGTCTTGCTCCTATCACTCTGCAACTGAGACATGTAAAACTGCATGATGTATTCCAGAAAGACCTCTTGGTCAATATCTGTTGATGTGTCTGTTGACTATGCCATTTTCTTTATTACAATGAGAATATGCTCTATTCTCATATTTGGCTAGGTGTCCATCCAGCTCCTTTTAAGCCATGCTGCTGCTCAGTCAGGCTGTTCTAAGCCTGTACCAGCCTCTCACTCTAGAATCACTACAGCCCAAGAATGTGGTTATTCTGCTTCAGATGTTGCACTTTGAACTTCTGCATGTTGAAGTTAATGCAATTTCTGTTGGCCTTAGCTTGATCTTTAAGTTTATCTAGATTGAGGTGCCATCATTGGCATATTAGCCGTTTTCACATAATTTACTGTAAATTTGAATATTATTCTCTTTCATCTAAACTTATGATTAAGATATTGAGCAACACTATCATTCTTTGGGCTATTCTGCTTTTTAAGGCCCCCCTGCTGTGTAAAGTCATTGATTTGAGCCTACAGGTCCAGTCCATTTTCATTCCACTCAGAATTTTCTCTTTTCACTCCTCAGCTTTCAAGTCAGAATACCGCGGTGTTGTGGATAACAAAATGTAAAATATTGCAGTTTGAAAGCTGTAGTGGTGGCGAGGCAGTTGCGGGGGGGAAGGAGATATCAAATTAGTATCAGACTCACAGTCTATGGACTGTAGGTCCGATTGCCTTCCTGGGAGCGAATTGAGTCCCCAAATAGTGTCATCCACTATAAGCTCTGGTAGTATTGGATTCACAAATGGTCTGTGGACCATAGGTCCAATCGCCTTCCTAGGAGTGAATTGAGTTCCCAAATAGCATCATCCACTATAAGCTGGATTCTGGCAGTATTGGATTCGCGAACAGTCCACAGACCGTAGGTCCAATTGCATTCCTAGGAGTGAATTCAGTTCCCAGATAGCCTGATCAGCTATAAGCTCAATTCTGGCAGTATCGGATTCATGAACAGTCTGTCAACTGTAGGTCTGATCGCCTCCCTCCAAACAAGTAATCGAGTTCACAAACAGTATATTTTATTCAAATGCAACATTTACAAAGCAGGATTCGGATGTCAGTATTGGAAATTCTCTACTACAGTGTGGGTTTTTTTTAGTTAGCTCTGATGTACAAAGGTGCAATCATCACTCACCCCAGAAGATGGGAGAGGGCTCTCAGTCTCAAGTCTCCTCAGGCGGCATCCCAGCCTGAGAAGAGGGAAGGGGAGGTCAGTCCATCAGCTGCCCCAACAATGATGATGGATTCTTCCCTCTCAGTTGTTAGTTTTCTCAGGCGATGCTCCAGTCCGAGAGGAGGGAAGGGGGATCAGCACATTGACTGACCCAAAAGGGATGGTGGTTTCTTCCCCCCGAGTTGTTCATCCTTAGTTCACCTTTTATACTTTTCTTTACATTCAGGTGGAGCTTGAGTGACTAGACTCATATTTAATATTGTTATTGATTGGTGAAAGAGTTTCTCACTTTCATTTAAAGGTACAGTCAATCCAAAATCTAGAGCGCATGCTCAGTGAAGGGTGGTCATACTTCGGAGGCAGGTAACTTTTGAGATGTAGGTGTGTTTTGGCATTAAAATGAGTGTATAATGAGCAAAGTTCAATCAAATTTCATCCAAAAGGAGTGATTTGCCACTTTTCTGGCTCAGCACCACACTTTTCATTGTATATCTCCCAATAGACAGCTGCTGTGTGGCTTATCAGTGGCCTAGCACAGGGAGTGCAACAGAGTTTGGCCGTGGGGTCTTCACTCCATCCTCCAATACTCCCCTTTGCAGCTGTGAGGAGGGCAGATTGTGTTGCCCAGGCAACTGTGGAGGAGCTGTGTCCTTGGGTGTCAACCATCCTGTAAGGGGCAAATGTGTATCACACCAAGCAAGGTTCTGTTCTGTAATGCCAAAACTCCTGTTAGGCCCTAGTTTTCCAAACAATTCTTCCACATGCGGGTCAAAGACTTTTTTAAGCATAGTGTATTATTATATGTGTCACCTTTTCTTTATCAGCACAGCCAGTGATTTCATCACAGAGGGTGATTTCATCAGTACAGTCAAGTGTGATTTATCACTGATAAATTGGTGTTGTTGACTTCTGATTATGTTTTCTTTTTTTCTATATAGGTTTAGAAATAGTCATGATATTCAGAAACTGAAGTCTGAAATCCAAACACATCTATCTCCTATGCAAATCTAACCTTTTGTTCTCTCTTTGACCTATTCAAAGCAGCATCACCATTTCTGGCCCAACAGGGGCCTTCAACACAAGGTTGTTATAGTTTGGCCAAGTAGTTACCTTGCTTGCCTTCTTCCCTAGTGAATGATTGACCCATGCCAATGGTTATATGGTCATCTCTTACCTTGGTCTTCTGACTAATACTTCTACCTTGTTTTACATATGTGTGTATATATATACATATATATGTATGTATAAATCTATTTTATTCCAGTATTTTTTTTAAATATATATTTACATTATAATCCCTTCTGGTTTAAACATTCTTCTTGTATTTTTAAAAAGCTTTCTACCATTTAACAAGAATTTTTTCAATTGCCGCTGAATGATTCTAAGCTTAGAAATAAGCCTTCAGCCAAATTGTCACATGTCACACATACATTTTGTTAACATTGCTGTTATCAGGTCAGAAGAGCACTTCACATTTGTAGCAGAGACTGTGAAATTCTCAGAGCTTTCATTCAGTTAATAGAAGCCAAAAGTTTACAGTGAAGAAAATACTGAGCAGGCAACTATTTTTGAAAGTATAACTACTTGGCATACAGAAGAAAGCACTGTTTAAACAAGATTTTAGACTTGCACACACAAAAGAAAATGTATTACTGCTCTCTCACAATGGAGTTTCTGCTCCTAGCAGTCATGTTTGTATTAACTGAAGGTAGTGTGAAATTGTGAAATCTATTATTACGCTGTGGATGAACAGCTTCTCTCAGAAACATCACAAGGAGACTAAAGAGATCCTGTCACTTCTTTAATGGATTGGGATAATAAAAGGCTATAAAGGCCATGGCTGGCTGAACCCAGTGCCTGCATGTCATTTTTGTAAGCGAAAATGTTTGGGAGACTATATTTCTGAAAATAACTGACTGAGAGGAAGCCAAGCATCACATATCCTGCAAGAGAAAAATGTCTCTGCTCTGATGTGAGATATAGAAATTATGAAAAATTCTTTAAGGAAACAATAAATATGACATTCTTTAGTCAGGAGGGCAACCATTTCTTCATAACTTTTATCTTAGATGTCAATTTTTAGCAGGATATGCATATATAACTAAAGAGAGAATGTGTACCTGCTATATGCCTTTTTTTTCACCAGCATGCACTTTTCAGAAATTGGAATGTACAAGCCAGATTAAAATCTGCATCCCTAACAGTCCATGAAGTCAAATTTACCACTATATATTATGATTAACCTTTATTAAAAAAAGAGAAGCTTCCCTACCAAAAGCTGACAGATTTGTTCACTCAGTTTGGTGGTTTGAGCTATTCATCCCCATCCAATCAGAAATCCTTCATTCATGAAAAAAAAAAAAAGAAAGCAGAGGTATATAAGAATTTATTAATCTGTGGAAGGCAAAATTTTGGCTGAAGACATGATCCCCAACAAATCTGTCGCCATATTCTCTCGAAGCACAGAGTGAATTAGGATCATGGCACATCATATTTACATATTTACATATTTGTGAGGAAGAATCACAGGGATCCTAGTGACTGGTGCTAGGATCCCTGAGAGCAGAGCAGGACTGGTGCTCTGTGATGCTTGAGATTTTGAGGGTTATTGGAGTTGCATCACCTAAGCATTTCCTATCCTGATCCATTTAAATTCAGGGCTTAAATTTCATGCCGAGTTTAAACTTAATGACCTCTTTCATTAGTCCTTTATTTTTTGCTTCAACTCTCACTTGGCAATAAATGGCATAAATGTCAGTTCCATAGTAAAATGTAGAAATGTGACATAAGCACATATTTCTTAAGAGTTTTGCTGCCTGTGGTCATAATTTATATTACTGGATGCATCAGTCTTTCAAGTGAATTTTTCAAATGGCAAACCTGTGCTATATATGATCTTCAGCTGATAACTGATTATTAGGATGATGGGAGATGTGAAGTTCAGTTGACAGTAACAGTTGAGCAACTTTACAGGGACATCATTTATTAAAGATGTAGTTGAGCAACTCTCTGACTCCTTTTCTCAGCCCAAATTATATTTGACGGAACATTTACAGGACCATCATGGAGATCATTAAGGATAGCTAATTGGGATGTGCAGAACTATTTCAGAAGCTTTAAAAATTAAAACAATTCCTCCCATAGCTATGATTGGAATAATTGTTCATTTCTCTGTGGATGAAAAGAAGGAGAGCTCTTAGTTCAAAGAATGTTTGAATCTGAGGGGAAAACAAAAAGCCTTCCTTTGGTTCAGTATTTCAAGTCTTCTCAGATATTTTGGGTATTTTCAAAACATTACAATCTGTAATACAAGGGAAATAATAATAATAATAAAAGAGTTTTTAACTCTACATTTTAACACTACTTTGAGGTATTTTCCTGATTGCAGAATGCCATCGATTGTAACTGCAGGGTCACCAGGCATATGAGGTAATATGGATGTGAATTTGAAGAAAAAACCCTGTAATATGAACACACCAAACCAAAAATGGCTACAATGCATTTGTACACCTTTCCAGTAGTAAACCTTTAAGGATATGCAGTGATATATGCATTGAATTTTAGATGAGAAATCTCTCCCTTTGGCTTGAAGCATTTCTTTAAATAAGCACTTTTCCTAGAATACGATCACAATTGCAGTGCTACTGATGACAGCAGGAATCAAATGTCTCCGAAGAGAGTGTGGCGGAGTGTGTTTCCAGCTTAGAATACAGGACTCGGAGGAACTTAGCTCTTTGCATGAATGGAATAGTAAGTCAACAGGGTTTTGTGATAAGCCCAAATCATGTGTGCCAGTAGGTTTTGTGAACTCGGCTATGTAATAGCTTATTAACAAGCAAGGAACTTGCTTGTACTTTCCCAGCTAATTTCATTTTTGAGACCATTATGAAATATTCATTTCATCTTATGAAGGTCTAGGCTAGATTTTTTAAGGAGTTATGCGCAGAAATACATCAAATTCCACACAAATTGTGGCTTTTTCAAACAGCAATAGTTTCAACAGAATTACTTCAACTACAGTGAGTATATGTATACAAAGCAAGTTATAAAAGGCATCAATGAGAAAATAAAAAGTGCTTAAAGAAAGCAGTTGGAATTTATCCCTACAATAACTGTATAGATTTGAATACAATTGCATTTCTGCCATACTTGGTCAACTTTTACTTTAGAGAGGGAAGATATTGCATATTACCTGTGGCATTATTTAAGACTTGCTTTAATTTTTTTAGTAAAATCCTTCTAATCATTTATTCTGATGTCCTTTTTTTGTCATTTTATTATTATAACTTTCTAATGAAACTATTCGACTGTGAAATCTGTAACCAATTATATGCAAATAAGTACAAACACTACAAACCACCCTTGAAAATTTTAATATTTCCATTCAAAGAGAAATTAAATCAGGGAGCATAGATTTCACAATGTGCAGCATTTTACCTGTGTAGGGAAGAAGTCTGTATTTCTTTCCAGTTAACAAGACACAGATCATTTTTTCATGGAGAGATATTATGTTATTGTATCTCTTAGTATCTGTCATTTCTTTTTGTTTGCCTTTGCAATCTCAATATCATATACATATCCATTGCTTACAAATTACATAAAATACTTATGTTGGCACATCAGCAATGAATTCCTTAGCAAATGAAAGATTTTAGTGGACTGAAGTTTTGCTTTGGTAACAATTATCTAGAAGCCTTTGAGTTATCTCCTCACTCTCCCCTTTTACTCCCACACACTTAGTAAAAGTGGGTGGTAGGTTTAATTTTTCAGCTTTTCACCATCTTTAGTGGATTTTTTTTTTATCAGGGCCCTAACAGCCAGGGATACCAAGTAGTTCAAAGAGAAAGTCAAAACAATCCTCTCCTTCAGAGACACAAGTTATTAATAGTCCTGGCTACCAGGCTAAAGTCACTTTCTTTTCTTGTCTCATTCAGATCAACTGAGAACATAATTGCTAGCTGTTAATTATTCTGCAGCTTGGATCCAAGCAGTGATGAGCTGTTATTTAATCCGTTATTGAATCTCAAATGAGCAAAAAAAGAAGAGTGCTTTGCTGTTTCCGCTGCATTTGCTAGATCCCTGTGGCAGCTGCCTACCTTGCTGATGCAGCTCCGGTAGAGACAGGAGTGACACGACCTCTGCGTATCAGACCATGAGCACCGTCCTGATGTCCCTGTGCCAAGGCGCGTGAACACGAGTGCAGGCATCATAAATATGCTGATAGAGTATCTCACTAGGATTCTCACTCAGTGACATTTCTTTCATGGCCTCATCTTGGTTTTCTTTCAAAGTTATTTTTTTATTTTGCTATACTGAGAAAAAAAATATTTGACATACAATTTTCATAGTCTTACTATGTCTCACTGTATGTGTGTTAGGTCCATGGGAACAATAGCTTGTTGAAATTATACCTGATAGTCATTTCTTAGTATCATGATTAAAAATCACAATTTCTTTTCGCTAAAACTTTCCTACTTTCCAGTCTTATTTACCAGCAATAAAAATGGAGGAGTGAAACATCTTTCATATGATTCCTTTCACATCAAGTTTTCTTGTGTCATGGTCTGCATAGTGCCACAGTTAATGAGGTGAAAAAACGTGAATGTCCTTCAGATCTGAATACTATTATAAAGTGCAGAGTTTTAGTGCAATGTATGAGACAAAGTAGACTAATATTCTGGTATTCAAGTCTCATCAGAGTAACTTAGAGGTTAATTTCTTTTTTCTTTTTTTTTTTTTTGTTAATAACAACTTAGATTTCAAGATTTTCTTAAATTTCTATAAACATTATCAGGTCAGCAGCAAGGAAGAATATGAAAAGGATGTAGTAAAAACTGTGCTGGTGGTGTTGAGTAGTCTATTCTCTTCTTGCTTAATATTGGAAATATCCTGAGGAATTCAAAGGCATTTGAAAATATTTCTAACCATTTTTTATATAGTTAAGCTGCTGTCATTACAAGCTTTGAACTCCCAGTTTAAAGTCCTGAGCCCTAATTTTCAACACAACTAGTTATGTAGAACTATATTAACTATATATACATTTCTAGTTCTGTGAGAACTATGTACCAAGGATTGTGATAAATTTTATGGAAGTCTTGACTTTCAAAGTCAAGATTGGAAATTGCTAAAAGATATGCTACAGTTCAAACTTCTGTTAATGTAAATATATATATATCTATTTGGCTAAATATTGACTATGGTCTGTTTGACCATGAAAGTTGTGAATAAAAGCTAAATCGACTATGGATGGAGGCAGTGTGGGATTCTTACGCTTATGAGTCACAAAGAACCTGTTAAAGACTTCCTTCATCTAATTATGAAGGACATAATCTTCTAATTATATTTAAGCCTTTTTTCCAATCAAGAACTTTTTTTGGTTCAATATCCTTCTTCTAAACCTTTTTCATCTGTTCCTTTTACTGGGATTTCTCCTGAAGTTGTTGACTAGAAAGCCAGAGATTATATAGCTAGTTGGGTCCTCAGCATATTTTCAAAAAGATTATGAATTGGAATGAGTTGGAACACATAGATAGCAGCAGTAGGATAAACATGCAGCAAGGATAAAGTGTATGTTTACATTTTATGGAGAGTTTTACAAGTCTCCATACAATTTACAATTGCTCCCTATGAGCAATATAAATTACAAAACCTTTCTCATAGCCATTCTGTAGACATATTTCAATTACTTGTTCACCTCACATTCCAAACTTCTAGTAATACTTCTCAGGAAAAAATAAAGAAACAAAACAAAAACAAAAAAACAGAGAAATAGAGAATAGGTTAGATTTTAAAGCATGAACTGAAAAGAAAGCAAAGTACTGCAACGCTTTATGCCAAAGGAAGCTAAGGTCTCATAAACAATCTTTTCTGTCAGTAGTGTCTTATTCAGAAAGCCTCATTATTCAGTTTGGAGTATGTTTCAAGTGACCTCCTTTAAAGTTTTCAGTTAAAATCAGAAGAAAAACTCCTTTCTTTTTAACAGGTTCCTTTGGGTAGAGCTTGACTCCATGAATAGTCTTGATATAGATGGGTTTTAGGGTTTTTTTTTTTATTCCTTTCTTCCTTTCTACAACTTAGCAGAGGTGTATATACTCCAGTTAAAAACATATCTGTGTTTTAAGCAAAGTAGTGATTTCTACAATAGCAAAAAAAGTTATATACTTCTGATTCAAGATAAGTACCTGAGTATATCTAAAATGATAAAGATATTTAACAATAATTACACTTGGCCTTGATACACTTAATATGCTTTGTGGACAATACCAAGCTGGGTGGAGTGGCCAACACTCCGGAGGAATGTGATGCCATCCCAGAGGGACCTGGGTAGGCTGGAGAGTTGGGCAGAGAGGAACCACCTGCCCTCATGAGGTTCAACAAGGACAAGTGCAGGGTCCTGCACCTGGGGACGAATAACCTCAGGCATTAGTACCGATTAGGAGTCAACCTGCTGGAGAGCAGCTCCATGGAGAGGGACCTGGGAGTCCTGATGGACACCAAGTTAACCATGAGTCAGTATTGTGCCCTCGTGACTAAGAAAACCGATGGCATCCTGGCCTGCATCAGGAGGAATGTTGCCAGCAGGTCAAGGGAGGTGATTCTGCTTCTCTACTCAGCACTGATGAGGCTGCAACTGGAATATTGTGTGCAGTTCTGGGCTCCCCAGTATAAAAAGGGATATGGAGCTCCTAGAAAGGGTCCAGCAGAAGGAGAAAAAGATGCTTAAGGTACTAGAATATCTCCCGTACGAGGAGAGACTTTGTGAGTTGGGACTGTTCAGCTTCAAGAAAAGAAAGCTGGGAGAAGATCTTATTAACATATATAAATACATGAAGACAGATTGTAGGGAGGAGGGGGCCAAGCTTTTCTCAGTGGTGGCCAGGGATAGGACAAGGAGTAATGGGTGCAAGCTGAAGCACAGGAGGTTCCACCTGCAGGTGAGGGGGAACTTCTTTACTGTGAGGGTGACAGAG
>JAUBOD010000918.1:310030-360337 GCA_032353885.1 Nothura maculosa
GTCTCCTTCTCTGGAGGTCTTCAAAACCCACCTGGATGCCACCCTGTGCCACCTGCTCTAGGTGTGCCTGCTGGAGCAGGAAGGTTGGACTAGAAGATCTCTAGAGGTCCCTTCCAACCTTGAAGATTCTGTGAAAAAGCTATTTTCTTTCAAACATCTGGAAAAATAACATACAAAAATGATATATTTATTTTGATCACAATTCATTTCAGCCTAATTCTACCAAGACTGTTACTTCTCTCTTTGTTCTGGCAGGAAACCTGATGTTTAAGCATGCTTGTGGCATCACTGGCAAGAGAGATACATATCAGAAATAGAGAAATAGATAGTAGGATTGCCAGGGAAATTCCAGTAATGAAGAATTAGGAACTAAAGACCAGCCAGATGAAGATGAAGACAGAGATTAAAAAATTCTCCAACAGAAATTGCAGCAAATTATATTACTTCAGTGGATACTTCAATTGAGGTAAGAGATGAAGTAATTTAAGTCATTAAAAGTCATTATCAAAAAGAAAATCAGAGTAATGACACAGAGGTGGATTCACCTTTTTTCCCCCAAACCTTGGTCAGCTTACTGAAAAACAGTTTTAATTTTATTTCCTCAAAAGAACTACAGCAAAGGAAGAAGTTAAATAAGAAAAACTCATTGCCTTGAATTAGACATGTATTACTAAAGAGTATTATTTGAAGTATCATTTTACTACTAGGGAGGAAAAAATGTAATCTGGGAGATTACTGTCAAAATCCTTATTAATGAGAATTTCTATTTTCCCTTTATACATCTATTTGGTCATTCCTTGGGAGGGGATTCAGAGGTTGATGGAAAAATGTTCTCATTTGCTGCAGGTGTGCCTGGGGACCTTGATATAGACTCTTTTAGTGGAAACATGCTACATGACCTCCTGGTAATAGCAAATCGATCCAAAGAAAATATTCTACAGGCTTTCTAAAATGTCTTTGCAGGGATATATAGAGAAATGAGACACTTTTCCTGAAAGAGTGCCATCCATGGCAGAACACCCTTGACAAAATAGTTATGAAAATCCCATTTCCCACTTTACACACATTAGAGTCACAGAGTAATGAACTGGAGTCTTGCTTCGTTTTCTCAGAGGATGACATTTAATGGTCTTCAAAGGATATGTAGTTTGGTTTAGGGCCTAATGAGTTGAACATGAGAAGGAATCAATGAAATGAATACTGAAACTTCTTAAGTAAGGAGGCAGTATTATTTTTGTGGTAATTATGCCACAGGTCAAGGGACTGAAGTATTTCACATATAAGTACAGAGGAATCTGGTATTCCTGAGCATAAAGAGGAAAAGACTGTGGGAGAATCTCATCAATATATATAATTATCAGATGGGAGAGCATAAAGTTAAAGGAGATAAGATTCTCCTCAGTTGTGCCTGTCACAGGACAAGAGGTAATAAACACACACTAAAATATTACCTTGTTTGAATTTGAGAAAATATTTTTGTGGTTGGGAATTGATACAGATTTCACAGAGAGTTTGTATGGTCTCTAACCTTGGAGATACCCAAAATCCAACAGGACATGGCCCTGGGCAGTCTGCTCTATCTGAACCAGATATATCTGGAAATATCTTCTGATCCCAATTATTCTGTGATTCTATGATTATCCTTTAATGATTAAAAAAAAAAAGTGCTTTAATTACCTGTTGACTTTAAAATACCAGTTCACATGTAATTTTTTTTTTTTAATTTTTCCTCATTGGTATTCTCAGATGTTGTTCTCCATCCTTGAAATGTACGCATCTGTAGAGTTAATGATGACTCATTAGAGTCATATTTAGTATCTTACAAGATTTTTTTTTAATCTTTTAAAATTTCTTCTTTGACTAAAATTTGACTCAAGCAGGCCTGAGGTTCATGAATCTGGCAAACTTGGAAGAAATTTGGTTAAAGTAAGTTTTTTTGAAGCCACCTACCTACAATATTGATGAGATCTTTTCAGAAAATAGCAAGGGACAAAAACTCTGTGTGATACATAGAGTGTTTTATGTGTGGTTCCCATTAATGTCACTACTTATCAGGAAGTTAAATCTGTAGTTTCTTGACACTCTGCAGCCTTTGGATTTATACTTGATTTTCATACATAAAAAAAAAAAGTTATTTAAACTTTTGACTCTGATGAAATTATATACAAATGCATATTTTTACATATGTGCATATTTACACATATGTGTATATACATATATGTATCTATACACATACATATAAAATTTGTGATTAAAATCTTGTTTGATATGTAGTTAAGAAGATATTCATTTTATGTGTTCACTAGCATGTTAAAAGGTAATTCTGATGTTGTTTCGTCCTTGACAGTTCCTGACAGGCAAATGCAAGATTGAAGAGTGAGGTTAGATTTGTGCAGCTTCCTCTGTTTTATGAACACTAACAATATTAGGCACTCCTTTGATCTCTACATAAGGAGGCGGAAAGAACTTTTGAAAAGTTAAAATTAGCAAAAAATGAAGGGGAAGAGCAGGAAGGGAAGAGAAATTGGGATTTCTAACTTGTAATGTCATTTATGAGCAACTAGGAATCCAAGAGGGGTTATTCCAATCAGAGCATGAAAAACTGTATCACTGCAATACATGTAAGGGCCATCACATGAGAAAGACTGTTAGAAAGACTGCAGCTTCCTTTGTTTAGAACTGGTTCAACAGTGGCCACTATTGCATGTAACCATGAAAACCTGAGTACTGCAGAAACACCAGGCAATATGACTATTGTATATGATAACAACAATGCTCAGAAAGAAATGCTAAAATTCTCACTAAATAAGCAGCAGCATCTCATGGAATAATGTGTGATATCTCTTGACACAATTTCAACAAATTGCCCTTTTGAAAAATCATCATTTTTTCAAGCATTCTTAATAGATTAATTAACTCTGAGTTTTTGAGCAATTAAAGATTTTTAGTTCTTTTTGAGAGAAAATGCAAAGCAGAACAGGACATATCTTCTGTGCAACGGAGTCTAAATAATATGTTATACTTTGAGACTCTGTTAGAAGAGGGTAAGATAGAAGGTATAAAGCTATATTGGAATGGTTTTGAGTAGAAGACTAATTCTCATTGCTATTGTTTTTTCAGCAAGCCGGTATGCCAGTTCATCCTACCTATCAAAGCGACTTCCTTTGCAATCAAATTCTGACTGTGCTTGTTTCTGATTCTGTAAGTTTAATTCTTTCTTGTTTTCCCATGGTAAAAATATTAAATGCATGTAGATATTGAATTTGATTTGACTGGGCTATTCCTTTTAAATCTCTTTTTATCTCCAAATAATAAATCAGACTTTAATTTTGAGATTTTGACTTCAGAAAAATTTGTAGTGGCTATGTTATACTTGGACAAACCAATAAAATATTGCTCTTTTTGCATTTCATTTTTTTTCCATTCCAAAGCAATCTGACTCCTGAAGTAGTGGTTTTTATTAGACTTGGACTCAGAGGTAAAATAAGAGAGCTGCTACATGAAGTTTAAAATAAGCCATTGCAGATTTTTCCTAAGCCTATCAGGTAATCGAAAATCTAATACTCTGAGGGCTGGAAATTCATTTTTACATCCATCTCTTTGTAGATGTAAACTTGACAGTAAGCTTCTTTTTTTTTTTTTTTTTTTCCCCAACTATTTTCCCTTTTAAGCTACCTGGTCAGATCTAGATTTGGCAGTTAAAAAAACCATGACATATATCATAAACTTCAACTCAGTTGCAAAGGTTTATGCCAGAGGCAGAGCTGCAGGCATAAATAAATAAATTCAAGAGCCCTCAAATGATACTGGTGTGGACTGTCATAGTTACTAAGGCAACTATCTTCTAGCTTTTTTCCAATACTCTCCAAAAAAGCCCCTTCCAATTGCTTTCTCTAGAAATAAATATTTATTTAGATGATTGAAAGCTAATAATGGACTACTAGTTAGATGGATAGATATGAATAGCTTGAAATCATAATGATACTACATATTTTGCTGTGAGTTGCATCTGTTTAGTCCTCATCTGATTCTTGTTAGAAAAGAACATATTTTTAATGTTTATGATCAGTCCCTATTGTATTCAGCTTTCTGAATGAAAAAAAAGCTGTATTCAGCTTTCTGAATATGAAAGCAATACTGTCCCTTGCCAGATCAGAGACAGGAAGTGTCAGAAAAAAGGAAGCCTGTATCACTCCTTCTTCAGTCCAACTGAATATCCATTTTCCTGACTTCTTAAATATTACATTCCTCAGCAATTCACTATGAGTTTTTTACATGGTGACTCTTCTACTGAATCTTCACTTATATCTCTGTTCTTCATAGTACAGTACTAAGGCCATTTTTCTGAGCCCACTAATGCAAATAATATTTTCCTGTTGCAGTAAATATTAGAGTATTTTAATGATGTCTTGTGATATCAGAAAGATATCACCAAAATGATGAAAAAAAATGATGACACAAAACAAAAGGCTTACCAAGTGATATTTTTCTGGCTTTCTTGTATCAACTTGGTGTATTTCCTCTCCTCTAAGTTAAAGCTTTGCATAAGCTAAGTAGTTAATCTGAGTGCTCACTACCTGAATCAGGAAGGGTTTTTTTTTATTTTTTATTTTTTATTTTTTATTTTTTATTTTTTATTTTTTTTTTGAGTAATAGAGAGTACTTAAAATAGAGGTTACCTACCATTTTACATCTTGAAAGGCCCTGAAAATAGTTCTTAGGGTGACTTGGGAAAATAATTATTGAGTTATTCAAAATTTTTAAATCAATTATACAAAAGTTTACATTACCTCCAAAGTTAATAAGATCAGAATAAAATGTCTAAAAAAATTATTTTTTTTCTTTAAAGGATTTTTTCCTATGTGATGATTAGATTGCATAATATGCTCATAATGTCCTGTGAATTTAAAGAATATAAATCGCTCCCAAAGAGCCCTTTTTTGATTATATGAATCTACCATAACATTCTGTCCCACACAGTCCCTCCTATGAGCACACCAGACTATTAAATATTAATGAGTATGGAATGAGAACAGAATGGAGTATGGAATATTAAATAATGTGAAATTTTAATAATGTTAATATGTTATATGCAATATAACAACAGTATAGGATAACAGTTCATGGAAGCAACGAAGTTGTAACAGAATTGTTTAGCTAAAATTCATCTAGATGATTTTGAATTTATTGTGCAAAGTATCCTGAATTAAAACTATCACTATCAAGAGATCAAACATCACTATCAAGAGATTGTTGTGGAACTCGGTAGTTTTTATGAGTTGCCGTAGGACCAAATCTACAAAAAAAGCTTAAACTTTACTTCTGTCAACTTAAAAAAACCTTTTGCTTAAAATCTAAATCTATTCTTACTTCCAAATGTTGATTACTGTGGAATATTAAATAATATATATCTCTAACTTTATTCCACTCTTTCTGTGCATTTGACAACATTTTTGATTACTATAGCTAGTCAATTTTTCTTATTTACATAGGTTATTTCTATAAGAATGAATAAGCACAGAACTCAACAAGTACAGTCATGTTTTAGTATGTTTTTAGATGCAGAGTTTAAACTAAAAGATGATGAAGTCACTTCCATAGCAGATAATGCATACTATAATTTATATTATCAGATCATATAGCTCTCTCCATTTAAAGTCAATGTCAAATATTTAATGTAAAGGAATGCAAAAGACACAAGCAATATATCTCTGCACAGTGAATATATCAACACAGTGAATAAGCATATTTTTACTGATTAATAAGAAGCTAAAAGCACTACATGAGAAAATTTTTGTGCAGGGAAATGCAAAATTTTCTGTTCTCTTCAAAATAAGCAGGCTACGAAGAAGCAAGGCAAGAAAGTAAAGAAGAAAGAAAGAGAAAAGGAGAAATCCACAATTTTCTCTTCAGTGCTGTTTTTCCCTTCTACTCTTTAATAAAAAAGAATTAGGCTGCTGCAAGTTCTCCACCACAACTCCATGGTATATAGGAGCCATACAATGAAAACTACCTTAAACAATATTATCCTATGCAATAGCATTGTAAATAATCCTATGACTACCCTTTACTCTCCCCCAAAAACTTTTTTCCAATAAATACATTGATGGCAAGATTTAAGATGTTGTAAAGTTATGAAAAAAACCCTATCCATTTCAGGAGGACCAAATCCATTTCAGTCCTTATACTATATTAAAGTACAAGTATCATACACGCTTTCATAAAGCTTTTGCCTTTGAAACTAAACATGGAAGTATTTAACTGTGTGATCCAAGAATTTCTGTGCAGTACTTGTCTGCAAGCAAAATAGTCAGTGCCTCAGGCAGTCTTGAGTCTTGAGGCTTATGGCTTTCTAGAGGTGAAATGGATTAAATTTATTTCAAAAATATTATTGTCATTCTACACCTAACAATATAAATTTTCACAGAATCACAGAGTCTTCAAGGTTGGAACGGACCTCTAGAGATGATCTAGTCCAACCTTCCTGTTCAGGCAGGCACATCTAGAGTGTGTGGCACAGGCTGGCATCCAGGCGGGTTTTGGAGATCTTCCTCCTACCCTCTAAATTCCACGGGCTGTAACAAAAAGATGGACAGTCAAGCAAATTATGTGAGATAGGCTATCCATTTATAGCGTTAGTGTGTTTTCTGTCTGGAATCTGTGGATTTTTCCCTTAATTATGTTGTTTTCTTGAAATTATGTTAATTATTATAAAACGAAAATATCTCTTACCCTTTTCCTTTGTTCTAAGTCATCTTCTGGAGTAGCTGTAATATGTGAATGGTAGATTGACCCTTCAGTTAATGTGTAAGGAACTAATAGTAAAAGATATACTTTACTCTGTAAATCCGGAGATTTGAAAAACATTTTAGTACAAGTGTGAAATGTTCACCAGAGGCTGTTTTGATTTGCTTTGTTTTTCTTTCTTAACCAAAATCTCTTAGCCAGCTCTATCTACTATGCTACACTACTTGTCTTATTTTTCCCAGTCACATTTCTTTCACTCTTTGCTGTCTTCCTTTCATTTCTGCTAGGAAAGATTAGTTCTTTCTTATGAAGGAAAAGAATGCTGGACAATACCTCAGGGAAATCATTCAAAGTGGTATGTGGAGACTTGAAACTAGGAATTCTCCAGGCTTATGGTCTTATATACTGCTTTGACAGTGCCTTCCTGCCTCTTTCACACATCCATTATGTTTTTCTGTTTTTATTTTCTTTCCAACTTAACTTTATATTCTTTATATATATGTGTGTGTGTATGTAAATATATATATTTAAGAAATCTGCATTTATTGGCATTCCTGACCACATTGATTGGATGAAGAGACAGTGTAGTGTCCAAAAGTCTATCTGTAAGCTTGTGTTTGACCTGAGTAGTTTAAAGAGCTTTAGAATCCATATTAATATCTTTTTATGTCCTTCAAGTTGCATCTTTATTTACTGAAGCTTGAGCATGTAAGAGCTTAAAAGTACATAGTATGACAGAGTTGTAAACCTGGTCGCTTATGAGGCTGCCAGTGTTTGAACAAGCCTGTACTCTAACCTCAGGTTTCTCCTATTGCCTCAGATAAAATAATCGTGTGCATATATGTGCGTGTGTGCATGTGTATGGACATATATATATATATATATATGTGTGTGTAATTTATAATTTTCCTCCAATATATATTTTGAAATATACATTTGGGCATATACATGGATATAAAATATATATTTCTAAGTATTCTTGATGTATTTAGAAAGAGTGAGGGCATTCATTCCGTAAGTCTATGTATTTAACTCTCAGCCTTGTTTAAGAAAAAGTTTGGAAACTCAAAGGATATTCATCCGTTACAGAAAAATTTGCTTTTACCTTTGGATTCTGACACTTACGTAAGGGAGCCTTGCTCATGAGCTTGTAACAATGTTAAGGCTCAAATAATGACCATTAAGATGTGAAGCTAGGGTTGCAGCTAACAAGGAGCATTTAAAAAAAAAATCCTTATGTTCCACAATAGAAAATGTAACAGTGTAACAAATAACAATGTGTGTATCCTGTTCTGCCATTTCTATTGACTTTTCTTTTTACTTTACCAAAAACAACCTGCTGCTTGGGTCTAATGTTGGTATCATGCTTAAAAGTAATTCTTATCTTGTCATTCAGCTTTTCTTTGCCATTTTTCAGCACTCCCTTGTTAAGATATTGTACTAGGACACAGAGGAAATCGTGTTCAATACATAGTTTAACCATACAGAATTGTGTGTATTTTATTTTCTCACTTCAGTGTCTCATACACACAACATGGAAAATCAAATGCATCTTTTCTGTTATTATATGATGCCTTTAGTGAGCATAATTCTTCCTGATAAAGATGTGATACATCCTCTCGAATCCTTAGCTCTCCCCTTGTGTTTGAGAGAGGTATCTAGCTTCCCTGTATTTTTTTCTTCATTTTTATAATCTAAAATCTTGCAGAATTTTCCTATACCTAAGGCTAGCCTTACCCTGGGGACTAAGCTTAGCCTTACACTGGAGGTTTCTTCCCCATAAATTTTACTGTGTCAACACTCTTGCTATCATCTGACTGTTCCCTTTTAAAACTCTGAAATTGTCATAACTTTCCATACAATTATCTGAACCTTAGTAATTCACAGACCACGTAAAATGGAAATTTTAAAAATTAGCCTTGAAACTCTTTCTCAGCTTTTCCCTCATCCTGGATTTCTCCTTTCTGAGGGGATAAAAAAAAGTTGTTTTCATCTGAGGCTTATTTTCATCTTTAGTTTAGAATTCTGAGAATAGGATTTGGATCACAAAATTATATTATGCAGAGCTATAAATAAATCATTCCTTTTTTTTTCCTTCTCTATATCTTATATCAAGAAAAAGGTTGAATAGATATATCATATAGAAATCATGTGTATATTTTAATTACAGGGAAGGAGAAGAGTAATTTATTCTGTAGGAGTACCTCAAGATTGCTGCAATAGGATGATCTGGCCTCTTAAGAGACAATTCTCTGGAAAAGGAGGTAAGTCCTAAGGGATGCAGCAGCTGTACAAGTCTTTATCAGGAGGAATTCTGCTGTTGGTAATACATCACTGCAGGTGAAATATAGGAAAATAAACAGCATCTAAGTTCAGGAGCCCTTAGTGAAGGTAGTGCTGCAGAACAACCTCTTTCAAATGGAATTGCGGCTAATGCTGATGTGGAAATGTTTGGAGCATATTGTTGCAAAAACTCCTAGGCATGAGTTAAATAGAGCAATAAAGTATCTATTTCAGAGAATTATCCTAAAATGAGGAAAGATTTGACTAAATTATTTAAATGTTTTCCATTTACAACTTCTTTAATTTGTTGTCATAGCATGAAACTCACATTTGCATACAGTGTTTTTGAAAAAATAATTGCTAATGGTGATGCAAAGTAATCTTGATCTGTGAGTGCATAAACATTTCAAAATGACAACTTAGGAGCCCATGTGATGGCTAAAGCAATTCATTGCCTTCTTAAAATTGTGAGTTTTGTAAACTAATGCTCATGGCAGATTTACATTAATGCATAAACTGGCAGTTTTACATAATGTAATTTAAAGTATAAACTGGTAGAAATTCTTATCTTACATATGGAAGTGTTTACAGAAAATGCACATAAATTAGCTACTTAAAAATAATTACGTGAGATCTGGTAAAATGTAACCATTTTGTATTTCATTATATTAAGCATGTAGTAATGTTAGCTGTGCTATCCTAGGATAAATCAAAAATTGAGACAGAATAGTCTGATTGTACTTTAGAGAAAACCATATTGTGAATAACTATTTATTTGAGTATATCCCTGAAGCATATATACATATTAAAATTTATTTTATAGGGATATAGAACATCTATTTTCATCAGAGATAGCATTAAGAAGTTTAATCTAATATCAGCATGTTTACTGGGCTGGGAGTAAATGCTGAGACTGTTCTAGTCCCAGCAATGGTAATGCCTGATGCAGTGTGTGCCCAGGGTCATGTAATACAGTTACAATTACTTTGGTTGTGTAGCTTTTCCTTTCTGTCATTCAGTGTGCTTGAAATGGCAGTGTATAGCAGCAGATTGTCAAATTTTGCGTAGACTGACATCATGATGTAAACTGTTTATGTAAAATTTAATTTAAAATGTCTATAAGCTTGATTACATTTGTTTTTAATGAAACAAGAATGAAAGGAGTCAATTGCACTAGAAGACATTTAAAAATTGAAGCAAGTTTTTGAACTAGCAGAGCTGTTAATCATTCGTTACAAGTCCAATAGATTAAGATCCTTATTTGTATAATATTAATTGGTTTCATTCATTTTGTTTCTCACTTTTTATTTAAAAGTTCTTGTCAAATAGTTCTTATAAGTCATAAACTTAACTAATTTTCAGGGTTTTATGATTAGGCATAGTAGGAAAGTTAATAACTTATGTAAGTTGGTGTAAAAAACATTAACATTTCCTCTACTGAGGAGAATGTTTCTACTTGAGTTACAACTGAACAAGTGTGGTTATAGAAAGTACAAAATGCTACCAATTTCATGGTCACTTTTTCCACTGAACAGTGAGCTTAGTATTGCGGCAACAGGCTTTCCCAGGAGAACAGTCAGACTTGACCTCTTTTTAATATAACTGTTTAACCTGAGTGGTGCTAAGCTTTGTTCTGCTTGAGGGAATAAAGGTGTGTGGCTCAGAAATGAAAGCAGGAAAAGAGATGTGATCAAGGTATTGAATCTGGAGATATTTCTCTTTCTCCAAGAGACATGTAACAACGCATCTTGTTTATCTGATTAAGAATTGCTTAAGAGTGATTTGTATATCAATAGATTCATGGAAAGAAAATTCACTAATATCAAATCTTATTACAGTAAAAGTTTCAAATTTGTGTAATGCATGTGAAGCTGTATGCTTCCCTACATGTGACTGTACATGCATATCACAACATGTCCTTCAAAAGAAAACTAGCTTTGGCTAAAATAATATGATAAAAATACAAAGAAAAATGGTAATGAGTAAAGAAATGCCATCAAAAATCAGTAGAATTACCGAAGCAGAAACTCAAATGCTTATGTGGCTTTAAGCCTAGCAGAAGTTCATGAATTTATATTGGCACTTGAGGTCATGCTTTTGTCACTACTAATACTCAAAGGTCAGCCCAACACTTGTCTAAAGTCAAAGAGAGTTTTGAATGATTTGGAAGTTCAGTTAAGCATGGGAACTTGCGCACTCTTTGAATGGTTTTCTTGAGTGGTCAGAGAAGAGATACTGAAAAGTAGGAGTGATAGGATCAAATCATTTGTTGCATTAACTTGAAAAAAATAGTTAAAAAAAGCAAACTCACACGTTTATGTAATTTTCTGACAGTTATTAATGTGATAATTTTCTGTAAAATAATAAAATAGATAGTTTAAAAGAAATTTATGTAATTTTTCAAAGCATATTTTCTTATTCTTATGTTTTATTATGTTACTTGTTTTGAATTGTTATTTTTCTGTTTATTGAATCATTTTTCACAGAATCACAGAATGGTTAAGGTTGGAAGGGACCTCTAGAAATCATCAACTCCAACTCCCACCACTGAAGCAGGTATACCTACAGCACATGGTACAGGGTCATATCCAGGTGAGTTTGGAAGACCTCCAGAGAAGGAGACTCCACAACCTCCCTGGGCACCCTGTTCCAGGGCTCTGTCACCCTCACAGTGAAGAAGTTCTTCCTCACATACAGAAGTAACTTCCTGCATTTCAACTTGTATCTATTGTCCCTTGTCCTATCACTGGCCACCACCAAGAATAGTTTGACCCTATCCTCCCTGCATTTATCCTTCAGGATCAAATCCCCTCTCAACCTTCTCTTCAGGATAAACAGGCCCAGCTCACTTAGTCTTTCCTCATACACTAGATACTCCAGTCCCTTAATAATCTTAATTGCTCTAAAAGATGTGGCTGCAATGCATTTCATATGTTTTTAAAAATTATTTCAATTTCAAAAATCTCTTAAACTGATTGTCAGATTTTTAATATTTTCATCACAACTTATTTTGAAGAAAATAATTGGATGGACCCATCTGATTGATAGTATTTTGTTATCCAGATTCCTATAACTTCTCAATGAAATCTAAAGCTAGGCCTAAAGTTTTTAAAAGAAATAAAATTCTGGCATGAAAAGCAGATAATTTCTGGATATAAGACTCTTAACTTATACCAAGCCAAGTAAAGCCATTTGCACCAATATTTCTAGAAAACTTATATCTATCTTATTCTCTCTAAATTAGGCCTATGAATATAATTATTCTGAAGCCAAATGGTCCAGGTCCTTTTAAATAGAAAAGAGAAAGCTTCTTTTCCATTAATCATATTAATTTACTATACCATTGTAATTCCTGATTGGTCTGTCTGCTGACTACAGGCGAGATTTGGAAAGGACAAGTATTTGATTCATATCAGAGCAATTTGTAATGTTGCTGTGTACCAACCCTTCTGTTAACCTCAGTAATACAGCCTTAAAAGCGAATGAATGATAATTGGACTGAATGATAATTATATATCGCATTCTTCTAATTATAGATATGCAGTTGTGTATATTCGAAGCATCTGAGATGTTGCCATCTCACAAGCTTGTAATCAAAGTGAATGTCTGGTGGAAAAGCTCTCACAGGAGAGCTTCTCTTATCTCACAGTGATGTTCACGTTAAATTGAAATTGACAGTTTCTATGTTTCTCAAGAAAATGATTTTTGATTTTGATTTTTCTCTTAATTCTATTAATTTATTGTGAAAAAAAGTCTATTTTCCTTTGTGTATTTTAAATACACAATTTTAAGGGAACTTAAGAGGAGTTCATGGGCCATCTAGTACAATATTCACCAACTTATGAAGTATCCTGATTTATTTTTCTTAGAAAAAAAAACACATTGAGACATGGCATATGTCTATCTAGAATTTCGCATTCTGTCATTCCTCTTTCAGTGAATGACAATATTGAATGTGTATTGTTTCCAGAAAAGTTTTTCAACTCAAACCAAATTCTCTGTTCTCAGGCAAATACAATTCTTTTCTCTCAGAGAATCAGAACACTTGTCTGAAATAGACCTTACTCCTGTTGTGTATTGGCTGTTAGCTTTGAACCTTTCAAGTTCAAAGGATGTATGGTCCTAGACCAGATCTCTGTCCAGGCCCTTCACATCAGTCATACGGTTCTTGGTCTCTTCAGTATTCCTTTCTTTTTAGACCTAACTGTAGAAACCTCAAGCCATCAATTCTGATTGTGCTGTTGTAGCTCAATTTAGTTCCTTGATAATTTAATTTGATTTGATTTCAAAGCAGAATTAATGAGTGACCAGCTTCCAAACAGCAAGTATTACTTTTAGAGGACAAAAGCATTAAAAGACAAAATACATTGTAACAGAGTTTGTCAATAAATGTTTAGATTAAGCTTCATTAATTTTTGCAAGCACAAGCCCTTGTAAGGTTTTGCGTACAGGCACATTCATAGATCTAGTAAGAGAGCCCTCTTCCTTCTTAGAACTGGAAAACTGCATTGTACTCTTGGGCAAAATTTCTAACTCTAAGACTCTTATAGCTAGGAAATAAATCAGAACTAATTCTGGAAAAGACTGATTCTCCAAGGGGCTGAGTATCTTCATAATTTAATTGGATGATGTAATTACTTTTCTATTCATACTCCTACTGATTTCAGATGACAGAATGTCTTCTGTTGACGTAAGAGTACAAAAGAAAACAAAACTACAGCACATGGCAATTAGAGTTTTAACAAAATACTCAAGGAAGACTGCAAGTATATACATTATCTTTTCTTTGACATTATTACAGTAGCTCTTCTACCTACTAGACTTTGAAAATTTAATACTACTAAACCCTCACTCACTCCCAACAGCTGGCTGATAGTATGTAATTAGTCTATTATCAGAAGATCATTCAAATGCAGATTTCTTACAATGAGAAAAAATGCAATAGATAAATCACAGAAAGGCTGAAATGAAAATGTGTTGCTTCTACAGAAATCAGGTTAAAAAACAATGAAAAAGAACTGGAAGAAATTCAAACCTGTCAAATTGATTCTGAATATTATGAGTCTTGCACAGCAGATATTTATTTATTAGCCTTCTTAAAAGCGTTTGTCAAAATACTAGAAGTAAATGTACAAAATATCTCTAAAATATTCAGAAAACATAGGCCAAGAAGTCTTTTCTGACTCAAAGATTTTGTGAAAATAAGTATCTTCTGCCTGCATAAGGAAGTGTTAAAAAAAAAAAAAAAAAATTGGACACTGTTTTGAATGGCTGTACACTGAAGGAGTAATCAGAATGCACTGCAGTAAGCTAATATATATGATCATTCTCACAATAATAAAGACATTTGAAAATTATATGATAAAAAAAGATAAAATGTAAATAGAATGTTGACATCTTCTTTCTAATCGCCCACAAGCACACAGTGCAATTGGCAGATTCTCTTGGCAGGTGGGAGGAATATTTCAAATATTCCAAATTGTAACTCTGACTGCAATCAGGGTGAAAAATTGATCTCTTAATTGTCCCTTCTAAGTGGCATACTTGCATAATACATTCCTTCAGAATTACTTTTCCTTCTTCACCTTTAAATTTATAATGTAGCCTGAAGCTGATAACATCTCCCTGAACTGTGTAATCCTCCTATGCTTATTTAAGAATTCCCAGATATTGAGACATTTGAAACAGGAATGGTGCAAGAAGGCAGAAAGTCCCAAATTCAGCTTTCTTTGATGTAGGATTTGTCAGATTCCTAGTCTCACATAATTCATGTGGTATTGATATTGTTGCAAACATACTTTGGACATGGGACAAATTGCTGACAAGATTTATTCTTCATTGGATCTCAGTAAGCTTTAACATGAAGGAGAGTTCTTTGGGAGACAGGAGGAATTATTGCAACCACAATGTGTTTTCAACCACAGTGTTTTTTTTTTTAATGGCTAGGTAAGTAAATTCAAAACATAAAGTATTTGTATTTAGTTCTGAATTAAGTGTTCATATTTGTATTCAATACAAATACACTCAAGAAAAACAGAAAGGAACAACCTCTTTGAAAGAAGGCAAGAGTGTGACAATAATGAAAACCACCTTTAGAGCATGTGTGTAGTATGGGCTAAGTGGAACAGAGGGCTGTTATGCCAACTTGGAACTCTGAGGATTCCTGAAGACCCAATGACTAGAAAGCGAGGGGAAAAAATGAGAAAATAGCAGTGGAAGACAAGTGCTTGAAAAGGATTTTTTTAATATATATATTTTTGTGTCTTAAAATTCTGTTTGGGGTCAATAAACCTCAACAATTACATGAAGACTGGTTAAAACAAACCAATAATCACAACTGAAAAGGCAACAAGAATGGGAAGTACGGCCTTGAAGAGCCAATAAATCAGACTCATATCCAAAATGACCAGCTAAAATAAATCAACCCATGGCAAGCGCCAGCACAAATAAAATCTTAGCAATCTATAAACAATTTTCTTATGTCTATGTGTAAGTTACTTTTCTGAGTTATGTCTCACTGTAATGATGCAGTCTCAGGTTTCCTGTAGTCAGTGTAAAGAGGATGTTGTAGTCTGTAGATAACAGCATGGCTAAAAGACATAGTAAGTAGCACCTCATGCAGACAGCTCAGCAGAGTGCAACTGAGGAGAACTGCCTGCAGCTAAAATCAATGCTATGATGAACTGACAATCAGGGAACAGATGTTACAGTAGTTTGGGGGCTATTGTTCAGTTTTTTGTTTTTTTTTTTTTTGTCAATAGCTGAGCAGCTGTGCATTGAATGAGTCGATACAGAAGCAGAAAGAAGTTAAACATCTCAGCAAACAGCGTTACAGTAACCAGTGCCTGCTGAGAAAGGAAGAAGTATCAAAGACCTTAGCGCCTTAAGAAATGAGATACCATCTTAGTGATGTTTTGTGCAAGTATAAAAGAAACTTTAATAGGACTGGCTTCTGAATATGTGCTGTCATTTAGATTTCCAGTAAACAGACAGAGATAATTCGGTAGTCAGTAAAGTGTGGCTTGATATGGAAACAAGAAATAAGAGCCACTCAGACTTCCACTGTTTCCTTTTCTTTAGGGCATTTTTTAATAAATATTTTTGTATAATGCAATACTTTCACATCTGACCAGACCCCAGCTGATTCAATATTAAACTCAAATGACAGAAAAATCACAGTTTCAACAGCCTATCAATGAGAGCTCATCAAATATTTGTGAATGCCTGCCCAGTGGCAACATGCAAATTGGAACTAGTAAATAGGCCAAAGGATGTGGAAAAATCTCCTGCTGACATAAAATGACATCTGTTAGCTAGGTAAGAGCAGTAGCAATGCAATCAGAGTGCTGCCAGCGTGGCACTTATATTCTGGCTCAATCTAGCATGATGTGATGATCAGTTATATCATTCAGAAGAGGTTCTTAAAGCATGGTTCTACCCTGAAGATGTGACTCGATAAAAATGTCACAGCGGGGTTCATGCTCATTGTCTCCAAATGACTGCAGCCCAAAATTGCACATTTTGCAGGATTTCTCCTCCCCTCTGCCCATAGCTATTCATTTTTATATCAAGCCATAGACTCTGAAAGTCAAGTTATGTGTTTTTTTGTTTTTTTTTTGTTTTTTTTTTTAACCTCCAGTGAAGATGCCTACAACAAGAAGTGTGTCTGAAATTGGTTATCTAGAAGATTTCAACTTTGGTTAATGCTGTTATGATATGAATCCAGCCATATAATTTCTGGTCAAAGAGTGCAAGAGGGCAAATGGACTGAGAAATAGCACAGTTTGTGATTTTAAACAAATAGTACCCCGTCCACACACACACCCCTTTGGGACTGGGATTGCTTTTCAGTTTGGAGATGTTGATGGTTAGGAATCAAAACCTTTGCATCTGCCTGTCTGTGGGAAGTTAGAGATGTTCTAGTAGGCACTGTAGCTTTTGAGCTTTTCCTCTTTGAGTGGGAAAAACCTGTCTTTCCAATGACAAGTGAAGAGCAATGAGGAGCAATATAAAATTACTGTAATTTCCAACACTGAAATCCCTGGAACTACATCTTCCAGAACTGCTGGCAGAAGTGTCCTTTTTTCCCCTTTCATCACTCTAACCCGAAATACTACTGTTGCTTAAAGAAACTACATTCAAAATTAGACGGTTTAGGTAAAAGAACATAGCTTGTGTTCTGGTGTGAGGTTACAGCATGATGAAAATATGAGGTGCATAAAACTCTCTCTTCTGCTGAATCAAAGGTTCCCAGTATAGCATATTCCTTTCCCCTTCACAGCAGTGTAACATAATCATGAAAAATTTATACAACCTGAGTCTTTATACAATCTGACCAACAGTCAAACCTTTATGTGCCTCTGCTTTTCTGTTTTGCAAATACTCTGTCATGTTTTGCAGGTAGTGGCTCCATTCAGTGAGCTTTTCAGATCTCAGTGGGCTGCACAATCTGACTTGATTTTGGTGTTCTGACCTGAAGAGCTTTTCAAGTTTTTGAAAAGCCAGTGTATATTTTCAATGATACCAGAAAAGGAACCCCAGAAGACTTTCAGTTAAGTGTCTAGGCATTTCCATGTGTTTGTCTAAGCTTTTTGTATGAGACTATTATACACAGAATGAATTACTATTGTTGAGGCGACTTATTGCCCTCATTAGGAAGATATACATGCTCATGAGAGTATTCTGGTATACCCAAACTGAAATATTTGAAGTAACTAATCTACACAAACGTGTATATTTTCTGTGCACCATGATTGTAGAATTTGGCTTTCATGCATCTTCAAAACTTTTTGTTTGTGCTGTACAAGTAGTTCTTCAAAAAGAAGAGAGAAATGATTAAAGTCCTTTCAAGTGTCTATCAATAATTTTGCACGGAATTTATTTCAAAATATGAATAAATATCAATCTTAAAAGGTATCACTATTAGGGTTTTAATGAGCATCTTCCTCCCTAAATACTTAGTTTCATTTTTGACAGGTAAAATACTTATTCTGAAATATATTCTGAAATTATTCTGAAATAAACATATAATGAAACAAATCAAGTGAAAGATGATAGTAACACTTCTGCATAATGTATTCTTAATTTAGAGTTAATACTAGCAATAAATAATTGATGTTATTTGACTTTGAATACTAAAAGAAGATTTACTGAGAAGAGACAACTAAAATTATTCCATAAAACAAAATTATCGCAATACTATCTCTCTATGGAATTACCATTGTATATGCGCAACTGGTTTTGCATGAAAAATTGTATACAACAAATATGCATTTATATCCAAAATTTGATAATATTAGAACATATTAAATACAAATTTAACTATGAATGGATTTTTTAGTAAAATGACATCATTTTAATGGGTAACAATTTAATATAACTCACCAGAAATGTCTAGATCCAATTCTGTTCGTGCATTCCAATCATGCAGTTCAATCTTTTTGATATCTTTGTTGAGGTAAAAGACTGCTTTAAAATGTGAAGATTTGCTCACTGTTTAACAGAGTATAAAGATTAAATCATACTCCAGTTATCTGCAGAAGACTACTAACAATTTCAGGAACCTCTTGGATTTGAGATTAAGGAAATTAGTTTTCATCTTCAGCTATTGTTTGAATAATGATGAGGGTTTAGAGACTTACAGAGAGCAAGGTATTCAAACGCTCTCTAGAACTGAAAGATCGAACTGGTGATAGGGTACTTTTATTTTTCTTTGCCATGGTTATATTGTGTAGTACTATATATTACGGAGTGAGCCTGACTTTCTACTGCTTATATGCTGTGCTAGGGAAGATGAAGAAAATGTAAACACTTGTCTCCTTATTTATTCTCCTCCTGAGGGCTTCCCATCTGTCAGATTTTTATGAGACTCAGGAGATTGCAGACAAGTGTCTGGGGCTGGAGATGTGTTGTGTTTTGTCTATCTTTGTATACCAAAATGCTCACAATGAGCTACTCAGTAGATCAGACATTCATAGTTTATCTTTTATTAACATTATTAACAAAAAGCTTTGACCTATAAAGGGCTTTTTCTCTCCTGATTTTTTTCAGGACTGCACATGTGGAAGGCATAAAATTTGATCTTGCATTACGTACAAAGTCTTTGGATTTTTGAAAATATTTAGAGGATCTGGACCCTTTATAACCTGATAAGTTTAGATCACTGGTTTCATGTGAATACTTTTACATTTCTTGGGATTGCCTTATTCAGAAACATTTAAAATAAGATATTTAAAAATCTTCACTTATGTCAACTGCTGATGAATTTATGTTTCAAGTAAAATTATGACTCCTAATGTGGATATTAGGAACATACATGATTTTTTTTCCGGAAGATATGATCATAATTATGAACAGTGATGTTGTAAGTAGTTGTATATGCTTCTATGCTTCCATTTTCTGATTGTGCTTTTCTTTTTTTTTCTGTTTCCATACACTGTTGATGCAGATTGAATGCTCATCTTTGAAAATCTACCCTCAAGCATTAAGAATATTAAACAGATTTCTTCTTTATAAAAGCTGTAAGATGACAAGAACGTAATCATAGTTAAATTACCAAGTCCCAGGAACTCGACCAAAACTTACTTGTAAGCACCATCGATCTTTCCCGACCTCACCGTCCCCACACTCTCTGTTTCCTGGAAAGGCTGCACTGTGAGCATAGTCACAGACTGTTTACGGGAATTGCAAACTGATGCTCAAGGCAAGATTTGCAAAGTTCAGACTGAAAACAGCAACAGCAAACAGCCTGCAACACAAAAAATTCAATTTAGCCAAAGGCCTTTTTGTTAGATCTCTGTTCTTTGATGAAGTCTTGGCATCTGAGATATGACTAAGTTCTCTGACTCATTAATGAGCTCTCTCTAAGAAATTACATTAAAAAGAAAAAAACAAATCAACAACCCAGTTTGATTTCCTTTAGTTCATTTACACAGAGAACACTGTTTGGCTGTGTGCCTTCTCATTTTCTAGCACAGACTATATGCAAAGAATGATATAAAACCAACTGTAAATATATATTATGTTTATAACCTTACTAAGTTGGGCGAATATTAGAATGTGAACGTGAATACTGCCTTAAATAATAAATAAGAGGTAGAGAAAAATCAAAATGTTATTTCAGATTGTCAAAAATTGGGAATTATATAATAGTGGGATTACAAATAATTTGGAAGGAAGATATGCCTGCTAATTCAATAAGCTTTAAAGCTATGCTTAAAATCATGTCTATTCTTTGATTATATATGTCATATATAATAACCAAGATTTTACAAGTATACAGCATTGTTAGTTTGTAAATATTTTCTTTTAAAGCTTACATTTTTGTAATTAGGAGAGTGGAAGAAATAGGTTCTTTGAAATGAATACTGAATTTCTACATTTCTGTCCATGTCCTACATCAATTTCTCTTTCTGTATTTATTGCACTTTTTTTTCTCCTCTTTCCTTTTATGCGTTTTTCAAGGGTCTTTTGTTTGGGATCTTTTTTTCTTCACTCTTGTTTTTGCATCAGCATCCTGTAATACATTGGCAGTGCTACAGAAATCTTTTACTAGCTGTTCTCTGCATTACTCACAGATGTTGGAGATGTATGAATAGAAAAGTAAAAAAAACGCTGCCCTTCTTTCAGAGAGTGTGTTTTAATATATTTTCTCATGCTTCAAAGCTAAAGTCTAAATGATTATGGAGCATGTTAAGCATCATCACTTGGCTACGAGATTCTGAACCACATGTTCAAATGGATTTTATCTTGGCCTCTAATTCTGAGGCATATCTGAGCAGTATAGGTTTTACTGAGGTTTAGTCACAAGTTTAAAGAAAAGATTTAGCTAGCTGCAACTTATTTCAGCTGTCTTGATTACTCCATCATATGGTGTAACCATTGCTGTGCTTGATATTTCTCTTTTGTTGTTATCTGTTAGAGAAAAAAATTCATCAGATGCACCACGACTCTCCAAAATGTCATTTCTTTCTCTTGTATATTCCTTGCTAGCTTTGTACAGACCAGTGCAATTTGGATGGCTCACTGGCATGTGCAATGAGTTGCCTGCAAGAATGGCCTAATACTACCCAGTCATTTAAACAATTACCTGGCCTGCTTTGTTCTCAAACACTTTGACATTTCAAGCCAATCTTTGTAAGTGTCAGGAGAGAATTAAAAAAACAACAACTCAGCTACCAAGTTAAGAAAATTGAAGAGAAAGAAGTGGTAGCAATGTCAGCAGCACCCTGCAAAGCCAAAGTGCTGATTATATGTAATTTTGTAAGATGATTCTAGTAGGTAAGCTGTGGTGCTAGGGGAGAGGAAAACAATCCCAAAGAGCTGTTTAATTTGACTTAGAGCCTAACGTATTACAGCAAATGTTATTAGGATAATTCTGAACATGGAAGCATGAGATTTTCCTTATCTTTATCATTTTTGAGAGATATGTCCCTGAGACTAAATAAAGTAATTGCCAAACAGAAAAGTTGACAACAATTACTACCAAATAGGCATAACACATTGACCCAAATTGGACATGATATTTTTGCCATAATCAAAGCTTTTTCAAAGTGGATTGCAAATTAGCTGAATGTGATGGATATGCTCTTTTCCCAGCTCAACCTGACCTGTACCTTGTTACAGCCCTGTTCAGTTGCTAACCACCAGCGATTTATCTAATCCTGGTAGGTGCCACCATTCTGATTTCTTCTCCCACTTAGACTCAACATAACAGTCCTGAAGGCTGCATCCCAAAGGGGAGATACAGCTAATACACTAGCCAATGATCCTCTGAAATGAAAGAGTGACTATAAGTCAATCATCTTACCCTATAAATATGCAGACAGCCCGAGAGCCCCTTGAGCTCTCGTGGCATGGCAGCGGGCTGCACATCAGGATCTCCTCTTGAGCAGAGATGCCTCTCAAGGATACCCCTTGAGGTTTAGAGATCCCCTTTCCACAACAGATTTGTGGTAGGTGAATATAGCGCGCTCTCTTTCTTTAACTTTGCTTTGTAACATAAGCACCCTCAGTCATAAACAGTTGACCAGGTCTGGGATTAGGATTGGATCCAGCTGCAGCTAGACTCCTCAGAAGGAGCCTGGAAAGCAAGAGGGTCCAATCTGAACCTCGTGACCCAACAAGAGGGTATCTCAAGATAATCGTATATTATCTTGAGCCTCAATGCAGTGAATACTAAGTGATCTTGTCATAGAATCTCGTGAAATCAATATTATACTAATAAATCATATTGTTAGTTCTCTATTCGGGTGAAGTGCATTTTGTCACTCACCTTCGCCACCACTCGTTCCGTGACACTGAATAAAAAGATGGTACAATTAAAATAAATATTTCTTTTTTTCAGGATTAAAATTTCTGTTTGTGAGCCATACTTATGGCTCACAAATAGCTAAATTACAAAAATAAATAGCTAAATTACAAAAAAAAGCTTAAATTATGTTACTTGGATGATACTGAGAACATTGGCCTTGTTAGTATAGAGATATTTAAGATTTTATTCATAAGCTGCAAACGTTCAACATAATGACAGCATTTCAGAGCAATTGACAGTTTCTGAATACCTAATATGCTTGAAAAAAAAATGTGTAAATATTTCTATTGTGCTCAGGATTTCCTCTTCCTGTCTCATTTTTACACCAGCATGTGCTAATAAAGTAAGAGCAAACATTTACTTTCAAAATGGCATATTATTGGACTGAATGCATTTAGAAGTTCCCTTTTTGGCAGCACTAAATGAAGAAATACTGAGTGAAGAAATGATGTATTTCATGAAAAGGTCTCTTGTGCCTTTGAATTTAAAGAGATTGCAGTTCTGAAATAGTTACAGTAATGGCTAAGTGATTTGGGGGAAGTGTTTATCTGCACTGGAGCAATATACTTTTAGAGATGAGAACAATGTAATGAAATAAGTAAGTTCTTCGATCAGATATGATACATTTCCTAATGCCTGAAATTGCCAGATTAACCTGACCTTGAGAATAACTGTAGTTTGAGCATCTGTCAAGAAACCGCAGTCTAAGAAAGGTTTAGCTGAATGTAGCCTTCCTATAGGAATTATTGGAATACAGAATACTTCAGAGATACATTGTGAAACCAGGAGAGAATTTCCAGGGCATTTTTATATGGATAATTAAAAAAAATAAAAATAAAAAGATAATTGTGACAATGGTCATTGTAAGAGTAATAGTTAAAATTTGTAAAGTGCCACAAAGCTGTCACTTTTATGTGTCATCCATGCTGTAGCTCTGATAGAAATTTCTGTGCAAGTAGTAGAGAAATAGGTCTTGAGACTTCTTCCCTATTTTTATTTCATGTTTTAATATTCTCCATTTCCTATATATGCCTTAAAGTAGAAATAGAGAATTAAGGTAGTTGTAATAGGAAATCAGACCTTGTGAACCATTTAGGTCCAAAAGCAGTGATTACAGCTTTATGTGTTCTGGCTTTCAAATTGTCTTGTACAATAGATTGAAATTATTGACATTATCATTCTTTTTTCATCAGTAATTTATGTAAGTCTTACTTTCTTAAACATAAGAAATGTAATAGTCTGCTGGTATTTCTGTTAGGACATTTTCCCCTTGGGCATGATTTAATTACACATTTTTTGTTACTAAGCCAAAATTTTCATTTTTAAATCATTTTAGTTCTGCTAAATTGTTGAAACTTTTAAAGAAATATATGTTTTAAAAAATCATTTTAACAAAATGATAGTTTTCTCATTTCAGATACAAGTGGCTGTTATTTGTAATTGACTTGAGAAAAAATCTCACAAAATAAAAGGTCAGTCTCTTAGCAATAAGATTTTAGAAATGCATTTAGTGAAAGTTGCCTTTGTTTTGTGTTAATTAAATTCCTTTTAAAATTATTCCTCCTCCACGATTATTATGTAACATTTCCCTTCCAATTTAAAAAAACATAGAGATCAGCTTAAATTATTGTGAAGAAATATAATGCTTATTATTTACAATAGTTTAGTATCCAAAGTGATAAAATATATCTGCTACTTCAGTTAATAACATTTTTTGATGTAGTTAATGAAGTATACTTAACATAAACTTCAGGTTTAGTCAAAGGTGTACTCTGTGGCTATGATGTCAGATTTGCTTTTAGTGTTTTGTTTGCCTTGTTTAATTTTTAAGGATTTTTTTAAGCTTCCCTTTGGCTGTAATTTTCTAGATACGTGGTACGGTAGTAAGAAGACAGAATCACAGAATCTCTAGATTATCTAGTCCAACCTCTCTGCTTAAGCAGTGTACCTAGAGTACACTGCATAGGGACAGAGATGAGAGATGTGCATCCCCCTGAGATGTGGGATGTAGCATTAAGTTAGGAGAAGATATGTTCCATGATTTATAACTACTTTGGGACACACAGTGTGCTTCTGGTATCTGGCTATCTCTGTCACTGCATGGAGAAAAACAAGAAACAAATGGCCTGGTGAGGCCACATCTGGAGTCCTGTGTACACTTCTAGGCTCCCCAGTACTAGAGGGATGTGAAACTACTAGAGTCCAGCATGGGCTACAAGGATCATCAGCGGCCTGGAACACATGTCCTATAAGGAAAAGGCTGAGCAAGCTGGGCCTGTTCAGCCTGAAGAAGAGAAGGCTGAGAGGGGACCTGATCGGTATATATAAATACCTTAAGGGAGAGAGTGGCCTTCTTGGCCACGAGGGCAGACTGCTGACTAATGGTTAACTTAGTGTCAACTAGGACTCTCAGATCCCTCTCTGTGGAGCTGCTTTCCAGCAGGTCAGCTTCTAAACTGTCCTGATGCCTGGAGTTTTTCCTCCCCAGGTGCAGGACCTGCACTTGTCCTTGTTGAGCCTCATGAGGTTCTCTCTGCCCAACTCTCCAACCTGTCCAGGTCCCAGTTGGCTACTCCACCCTGCTTGGTATTTTCTGCAAACTAGCTCAGAGTGCACTCTGTGCCCTTATCCAAGTAATTCATGAACAAGTTGAACAGCACTGGGCCTAGCAGTGACCCCTAGGGAACACCACTAGCCACAGACATCCAACTAGACTCAGCCCCATTTATTATGACTCTCTGAGCAATGCCGTCCAGCCAATACTCGATCCACTGCACTGTCCACTCACCTAACTCATACTTCCTGAGCTTCCCATAAGGATGTTATGAGAGACTGTCGAAAGCCTTGCTGAAGTCAAGGTAGACAACATCCACAGCTCTCCTATCATCCACCCACCCCAGCCTCCCAATATAGAATGCTATCAAACAAGTTCATCAAACATGCCTTTACCTTGGTGAATTCATGCTTACTACTCTTGATCACCTTCTTTTCCTTCACAGACCAAGAGATGATCTATAGGATGATGAGCTGCACTTTTCCAGGGTCAGAGGCTGACCAGCCTATAGTTTCCCAGCACCATCCTCTTGCCCTTTTTGAAGACTGGAGTGACAATGGCTTTCTTCCAGTCCTCTGGCACCTCCCTGCTCTCCATAACCTCTCAAAGATGATGGAAGTCTGCTGTGTATTGCAAGGTATTGATGTTTGTTGAGATAAATTGAATTAATGTAAGCCACATAGTGAAAGTCACTCTATTTGTTTCTGAGTGCTCATCGATGTTGACTGTCATCAGACCTCACTTCAGTGAAATTTATCATACGTCTGTTCTGAGGCAAATTTTACTTTAATTAAATTATATTGAGAAAGTCATTAGAAAAGTAAAATAACCTAAACTTGAGGTTTCTGTCCTGGTTTTTTTTTTCATATTTTTCTTTTTTTTTCTTTTATTTTATGCCTGTATGTGAAGTTGTGCCTGTGTCTAATGTAAATGAGAAGTTTTTCTCTAGAAGGAAAATTCTGTTTCAAAGTCTTCTTCACAAACATAAAATGAGTGATGCTGATATGTTCATCAGTTCCCACTTCATATATCCCACTGATTTTCCTGATTAAGCATCTTTTTCCTTGATTCTACTACAAGGTGTATTAGAACAGTAGAATAAATACAGTAAAGTTCACTGTTAAAGTTAGGCATCCTCAATGGGTCATAACTGAACACATACTCTTGAAAATCAGAAAATGATATGTAGATTTGGTGTCAAAGCAAATTCATTAACACTATTATATTTATTCACAATATATCATTCTAAGGGATTTCTCTTGTGATCTGAATTTCTAGGAGTTGCAATTAAAACTAAATTAAAAGGACTTAATATTCATAAACTGAAGCCAAAATCAGGACACGACTGTTTTGTGGCATGGTTTCACAACCAACCATGTCCTTGCATAGAACATAAAAGCAAAAAGAATCATAGTTTTATAATCTTAGTCAGCATTGGGGTATGTTACTTTATTAAAGTATGTATCTATCTGTCTGGAAAATAAGACAGAATTTCTATCATAGCATCAACAAGGTGATCATTCAAAAATTCCTGAATCTGTATGTGAAAAATATTCCTTATGATGATTTTTGTTTAGTGTGTTCCTGCTTTTTAAGCAAATGGACTGCTGTTTTGAAGCATTTTTACGCTATTGATTCTAATCTACATCTTGATATTTTTAAGGTCACCTATGCATGCTTTTTCAGTAAGATGTATAACATCATACTTAAACTCATCTAATACTTACAATTTTCACCTCCTGCTTTCACTATATTACATTACATATGCTTATACACTAACATACATATCCTGTAGCCTCTCTCTGCCTATAGGAATGGCCTCAGTAATGAAAGTATTATTAAAAATGTGGAATTTAAAATAACTTTGCCATACCAATACTTTCTCTCAAGGAAATTCTTTCTGTCATTAAAAACTAGAAACAGCATACTTCTCTTATAATACTCATCAACATTTTCAGACTGCAATAAGATCTATGTTACACTGATACACTCAAACCTTGATATGTTAATCTTTCTGGAAATATGACTTATATAATGTAGATTTTGCTGTGTTAATTCATTACTTTTCAGATGAGACATAACATTAAATATATATACAAACACACATATATATTTATAAAATAAAGTGAAAGAAAACACAAAATAACCCTGGAAAAGTTAATTCACTTTTTTTTTTTATTACCTTTACATCTTCTTTTATTTTTGTATTTTAAATATGGAAGATATCTTGCTTCCATTCATTTTGCTTTCTTTTTAAACTAGTAGTCTTCAACCCTTCATCTTTGGCATTGGAGACTTATGGTTCCACTTCTGTCTTTCAAGAAGAAATAAATTAATAGCAAACTTATTTGGTCTATTATTTCATTCACATATTTGCATTACAGCTGTTAGTGAAGTTTGCTTTAGCGATAACATATCAGAGCACCTAGATGACTTTAATTATGAATGAATATTTGGTTTTTGAATGAACCAAATGAGAAATGATTGGTACAAATAAGAAGTAGCAAGTCTTTTTACAAGTTTTATTTCCATTGAATTTTATCAGGCATAGTTTCCTTTTTTAGTATAAAATTTAAAGTTAGGATCAGCTTAAACAATGAAAATCAGAGGTCTTATTTTTCCACTTTTGCATATATGGTGGTGGTGATGAGAGTTTCCAACTCTAATTCTATGCTTCTGTGTAGTTCTGCCTACCTGTTAATTATTTTTATATGTGCATCAGGAAATCTTTATCTCATTTTAGACAAGAAGAGAGTACTCTTTCTAAAGCATCACATCGTTTTCTAGTTTTAGTGCTCTGTATTTTGTTTTGAGTTTTGTTTTGCTTTTTGCTTTTTTAATTCAGGAAACACATGAAACAGGGAAAAATAAGACTGAATATTCATGAGTATTAAACAGGAATATATTCTATGGTCAGTGATGATGATAATTTTTGAAGATTATTTGTACCAATACTCCTCATTAACATTTCCTTTGATTGATGACATCTGAAATATGCCCAGAAACCAATTGATGTCTTGGTCAAACAACTTACAGTTCACTGTGGAGAGCCCACTGAGTAAGAAGAGAGACTTCCTTTAAAGTATTTTGCTATATATGGAGCTTAAGGACAAACTTATTTTAGGAAAAAAAAAAGAAAAAAAGTGGAACTCACAGGCAGCTAATTGCTGTACTTTGCTGTCCACTTTGGGCAGAAATATTTATCATCATCTTTTCCAGCTCTACCTCTGAGACTAACATCCATTTCTATGCCCTAAACACCTAAGTAGCTCATCATAGCAAATCTTTCTTGTGGTCTAGATTTGTTTACTTAAAGTAACTTTCTCGTCCATATAAGAACTAAACAGAAATAATTTCTAAAACAGGGCACTTTTAGTTTAATTTGCAACTAAAAGAAAAGCCTTTCTAAAACTGGAAATATATATATTTTCCCTCCTCTTATTTCTAAATACTTTTAATAGAAAGCAAAAATTCACTAAATACAAACTGATTTGAAGGCAAAATATGTACCAGCAGTATATTTTATTCTTGGATTTTAATTTCTATAAGAAAATGAAGACAGTTTTGAGTAAATCTATAATGTGGTTTTGCTTGGCTAGTAAGCTGAAAATCCAATCATTTCCTTAGTGCTGTTCAGAAAATAAGGTGGATTTTCTTTCAATTACTTTTTGTTCAAAGTACAGAACTTACAGTGCCTACTAGAACAAATTAAACTACTATGGTCCCTGTTCAGTCAGTTTAATTTTTACATGGCTCAAGCCTTCTCAACAAAACTTGGGGGAAAAGTGTGTATTTTCTTGGTTTTCTGGTTTTAAAATAATTTGTACAGTAGTGGTTCCTGAAACTTTCCTTAATGCAACATTACCTATAGGAAATGGTGCAAGAATTTCATAGAACATGAACAGCTCTCATGGAAATATTCCTTAAGCTGCATTATCTTGGAACATACAGAAACATTTAGCCTCAGGTATGAGTGCTATGCAATGATACATGTAGCGTAAAAATCAGTTATAAAGAGTAGGACAAAAGCTCGTTCAATGTTACTGCACAACAAACATATGTGTAATAGACAAAAGCTGTTTTTTGGTGTGCCATAGGATATTCTGCCATTAGAGAGCTTTAGACTTAGGGTTTTTTTCTTAATTTTAGTTTCAGTACTGTTTGAAAAGACTTGTGTAGTAATGAGGGGGAAAAAAGAAAACCAAGTCAGTCCAGAATGCCAAGAGAAAGAAAAATCACATTGTTAAAGACAAAAAATGTTCTAAGGCATTTTAGAATACATAAAATAATAGCCAGAAAAAAATATTTAACACAGTAAGAAGACCAGAAAACATCAGCAATTGAAATTTGAATCTTAATTGAAACTTAAATGAATCTTTTATTCACAATCATAAATAGAGAAGATTTTGCCAAAAATAGCTACAATCTAAGACCTCCTAATAGCAAATTCCTTTTCCTTGAACTTGACCTGCTAGACTCCTGAAGTTTTTTTGCTTTGTATACTGTTCCTTAAAATACAATAATGGTAAGAAAATACAACAATGGTAAGAAAATCTAACCAAGCTAAGGATGTGATATGAATTATCAAGTACTTTTTGTGGCACGAGGTTATGAAGTGATAGTACTTTTGCTGAGTTCGGATACATGCCATCTACACCTCTGAAGTAAATGCTTTCCCCTCACAGAGCAGAAGTCTACATAAGAGGCACAGTGGAGAAAGAACTGCTTCTCTTCATAAACAGGACATCCTCAATCAAAACTTTTGTGGCAAAGTTATTCCAGGATGGTCCAGTTAGATCTCTTTATATAAGGTGCTATCTCCCAAACTGATTTGTTGTCTATGTGAAATGCAAGAGCAATCTTAATTAGTGCACATGTGATACAGACATCTGAGAAACTCAAAAGTAAATTTCAACAACAAAATAACAAAAATACTGAATATTCAATCAACTTTATGCGGCATTATTGCTGTATGAATCTGTGGCCCAAAATGCATTAAAAAATAAAAGTCTCTTCAGTAGGTATTTTACTCTGCTGCAGCTAATAGTAATAATAACAACAATAATAAAGAACTATCCCTTTCATTCTTTTATATATTTGAAATACTTCTGAAGGAGTCATCCTTTTTTAAGCATTTTTTTTTTCTCAATGTTTGCACACAGGCATATTTACATATAAGAAGGAAAACACAGTGCATACTGACAAGCTCACAGTCTTGCTATCCTAATAAATAAGGAAGAAGCTACTTTGAACATACTTGTATACTCGGTAAGCCTGACACAGGATTACAGTGATGTTTCTAGGAAGTTGAAGGATAAAAAACAAGATCTTCTGCTAGTATATTCACAAACAGTACCCAGCCTGAGAAATTTTAGAATTGCTTTCTAATTAAGATGATATCATAATTGCATGCATGTGATTAGAAACAAATGATCTGTGTTACACTTTCAACCCTATAATTACTTTGCATTTTATTCTTAAAGCACATCAGGATGTGCTGTTGCTTGAATATTCTGCATTCTGTTTGTGCATTAGTGAACTACAAATCCATACTTAATGAAGTCAAAAGAGTAATTCAGATGATTGCTGTCAAATAAATGCTCTAAATACTTCTTACAAACCTTTATTTTTCTGTAATTCAAAAAACAACTCGTGCACAAAATTGTGTCAAGGCGATATTCTGTGAAATTCCTCTATCACATATTATTTGTCTAAATAACTAAATAAGTTATGCTACTTCTGTTTTTGTGTGAATATTAGGGCAGGGAGAATTCCTTATCTGAACATTCTTGCTTTATGTTAATGCAAGAAAAATGTTTCTTATGAGAAACCTCACTAGACTAGACTCACTATCTCACTAGAATCTGCTAGAATCATTAAGATTCTAGTGAGATAGTGAGTTATCAAAGAAACAGAATTTGTTAAATTAGTTCCAAAATATCTTAGTAAAAATCATAGGGACAGAGTCTATGCATGTAAAATATATTTGTATATCTGATTAATTAGTTAACCTTGCTCCAGTAATATAAATACTACTGGAAGCTGGCACTTTATTGCCAGTGATAATGGTTTTAGAGCCTTCAGATGCAAAAGAATGTCTGATTCAGCAATGGATTTAGAACAAAAGATAAAGCTCTGTTTTCTCCATATTCTTGTAGAAGGATTCTTGTGTCTTTGTTAGCTCTGATATAGCATGCTGAAAGTGCGAACTCATATCTGCATTCTGAGATAAGGTTAAATGGTAGTGATTGACTATTGCAGCTGAAGTTAGTAATTTCTTCTGCAGCTAAGAGCAAACATGCTAGGTGTGTTCACTGACTTTAATGTGTATCAGGAAGGTTCTGTATCATCTGCAGTTTTCTTGGCTTTCCTGACACTGTGGTACTGCTTAATGGTTCCCTGTGTCAGTAGATGTAGCAGAGAATTTTCAGTTTTTATACAATCTCATCTAATGGTCATCCTGTTCAGTGCAAAAAGATCCTTTCTGCTTTGTGAATGAAATGGGAACATGCTTCTGAGAATAAGAATTTAAAGAATTAACCTCTAAATTACTTTCTGACCATTTCTAAGCCATGCTGTCCTCAGCTATTTATCATCCACGTTGACCTTTTTGTTCAGTTGAATCATCCAGATGTCTTTTCTGATATGGTTAAGGGCAGATATGAAGTGATGTTGACAAATTCAAGAAACACCAGAAAAAAAAAAACAATGACTTTATCTGTCATGTATAAATAAACTATGTGTCATCTATTTCTTTCTTGAGTTCACAACCTGAAGTTGTGTATATACAGAAGATATGGCAGCTGTATTTTTCTTTCTTTTTTTCATGTGGAACTCTAATATAACTATTACTCTTGTTATTAACTGAAGGTTATATTTGCAGTCTTGCAACCGATATGTTGCTGTAGATTAAGTGCTCAAAGAAATTTAAATTGCATAAAATGCAGAAGCTTAGTTTTTTGTACTCCAATTCTAAATGGATTCAAAATCAACTACTTTAGAAATGTAAAAAAGATATAGACAGGCTGGGGCAGGGCCCTAGGAACCACACATAAACCTTTCATTTAATCAACCCCAATCTGTATTAGTTAATCCAAAGTATTCTGAAGTAGTCAGCAATCAATGCTTATGGATATTTGTAGGAATGATCTTTTTGGATGGAAGGTACATAGAACTATACTTGTGTGCAGAAATATATTTTCTGAGTTTGTATTTCATATTTATTTCTTCATGACTTTATCTTGTATAGTTGCATTCTCAGTTAATATTGCCTAGAATTTGGAATATACCTTTTTAATATATTTTAGAAACAAATGCTTAAAAGTACCAACACAAGCAATTTTTCATAGAATTATTAACAAAAATATTTATTAGTGAAATACTCTGCTATATGTGTATTTAAAAAATAAATTAAAAGAGCCTTACATCATATTAATTTCCATATGGTTAATTATAGCATACACTATTAAATATCTGCATTAGTGTGAGCAAGACTCATAGTCAGAGAGATATAGTATAAGGCAAACTATGTCTTAAGTTTCTATGCTAAGATTGCAGGGAAATATATCTATCAAGTAGAATGTGAATGTGTATGCACACAAAAAATTATACATCTGATTTTTACAATCTCTTTTTGATATTCATTTTGAATATGTAGTTAATATTTGATTTTCTTCAGGAGAAAGGGAATACAGTGCACTGTAGATGGATGGAAAATCTAACCATGCCAGTCTATAGAATCCCCTGGGTTTTCTTCACTTTCCATGTTTCATTTAGTCTGATTTTGATTTCCAATATAAACTAATTTCATAAGCAGTAATCTGGAACCCTGTACATCAACACTTCAGTATGAATTAGCTACTGCATCTTAAAAATACCCATTCTGTCTGTCAAGCACATGCTGAGCACAATTGTACAAGGAGAACAATTTGTGTAGACTTCAGGGATATGGCTAGAAACACAAAAGGGCTACAATCACATAAAGCAGACTGTTTTTCCCTTTTGTCTTACCTTTTCTACCTTTCTTAAAAAAAAAAATTACTATAAGTTATTTTCGAACTGTCTCTCATAAAAAGTACATGGTAACTTTATAAGCTTACGTTTTCTTCCAAAAGATTTTTAACCCATGAACAAAATGAACATAAAATGGGTGATCACCAGTAAACAAAGTTAATTTAAAGACGTATCTGTTTCCTCATTGGAGTTGTACAGGAAGGAATAATATACACCTGGGAAATTCATCGGCCATAACTAGGCATGTTATTCTTTTTATTTTTCAGAAATATTTCTTTCAGTCATTCTAAATCTTTTTTTTACCTCTTATACATGAGAAAATATACCTGGAGGCATTATCTTCTGTTGCTGTACATTTCAGATTCATTCAAACACTGGGTCATTTTATCATTATGTCCTGTGGAAAAAAAAATGACATGGCAGTGTAACAAACAGCTCTATCATAAAAAATATCGTCAAACAAACAAAATTGAAGTCTCTCCCAACCATTGGACTTTTAATAATATAGAATAATAAATTAATGACTTTTGAACATTTATTTTGTCAGTATTGTAAAACAAATGAACCGAATCTATAGTAATACCAGAAAAAGTGCATTCCAATGAGTTACCATCATTCACCTCCCCAGATGATGTAAGTTATCACCAGACCAATCTTCCCTCTTCCTATTTGAGGGTTATCTTTGCCCCTCTCAGGCCCTGAGGTCTCTCACTCCTCCTCTTTTCTTCTCTTTAATTATTAACTCATTGATAGCCTTTTATTTAATTTACTAAAGTCACTGATTTCTGTCCAGTGTTATCACACATTAAAATACTCATTCCTACAAGAAACTTCTATACAACTTTCACTGGGTATGGTGCTACTCTGAAACAGTATTTTTAAGACTGACTTTGTTACTTTTATTGTCATTTTACCAAGAAAATTAAGAAAACTTTCTGCTTTTCAAATAATTTGTAAGGAAAGCTGCAAAGATGACACTGCACAAATAATGGCACTATTTAAATTCCCAAAGACTGAATGACCTACTCTTTGTTATCCACAGACAGTTGTAATTATCTGTAGAGTTTATGCATTCAAAGATGAGTTGTAATTGTGAGAATCCTGGAAATAGACTATTCTTTCATAGCCTCCACACTATTAGAAGAAATAAAGACTTTAACCACTGCAGAAAAACTCTTTTGCGTAATATAAATGGAACCAATATCGTCTTTTCAAGCCATTATTTGATCAAGTTTGGTCAGAATTGGAACTCAGTGCAAGTCAAAGCTGAGTTTAATAAAGAGTTTGATGTAATATAGTATAATTGGTTTTCTGTTTTGCTGTAATGAATGCTTAAATTATCCTGTAAATGAATTATTTGCCAAATAATAGGATACAGTACTGTAACAAAATGCAAAATGCAGGTTTTCAAGATAAAACTGGTTTCTGGTCACAGTATGTATTTACTGTTTATGATTGTTGCCTATATTGTTCAAGTCAAATTAAAACTTTGCACTTCATGTTAAAGCTAATGTAATGATTTCATATTGAGGCTTTTGTCTGAGTGAGAAATTGCCTGCTTTAAAGTGTATCAGATAAATCTCTGTAGAAAGCAATCTTTTTGTTCCCATTATTAATTTGCTGAGCTCTTTTAAAACTGTAAGGCAGAAGCTAAAATACCACTATTTGTCATTCTAAATATAAGCTGACTTGTGTATATTTAAAAAGACATTACTACTCTGAACTTATGTTGCTATAGCTGAACAAAATCTCTATTTTCTCTCTCTGCAGAGAGAAAATAAAAGCGTTAGAATAGGAATTTAATACTTTTAAAACAACTCTGTGCCTAACTTTTCTATTCCTCATATATTGACAAAGATTTTTAAGGGAAGTTGAATTACCATTAGTCTTCATAGTCTCCTGAATATCAGATTTTAACAGACTGCATGTACTCTTCAATATGAGAAATTATATTACCTCACCAAAAATTCATTATTATCCGCCTGGCTTCTACATGTTAGAAGTCAGAGAGAAGTGATTCTGGGAATTAGGCAGGTTTATTTTAGAGCTCAGGTGGCATCCATTTTATTCTGGCATATCAACAAATATTTTCCATCTGCCCAGCTGCCCCTCTAATCTGTTGGATGCTTAAATCAGGAAACATGTTAAGAATGACCTTTTCTACCTAGATTTATAGTCTATTTGGGTTGCTTCTCAATAATGATAATTTTAGCTACTTCTTTGATCAGATGAAACCAGAGCAGATGAATTCTGTTGGTCCAAATTCTACTTAATGACACCAACCTAATGCAGTTTTGAGTCCTGGCAGGAATAAGCAGGAACAGAATCGAGTCTGCACTTAGATAAGAATATGTTGTACTTTATACAGCACAAACAATAGCATAGTTTGTTCTTTTGTACTCAGTGTAGTCTCAAATTTGCAATGACACCTGGGCTCCAGAGTAAGATAGTGGGATAATAATTACCTTGATAGAACAGACATTTTTAAAGGGAAGGTTTTTTTTTTTTTTTTAATGGAGTATTGGAGACAGATCAACAAATAAGTGCAAGTATTTTCTTTCTTTATATGCTGTTTTAATTTTTGAATGAGATTTAAGGCAGAATTTTTGCAGAAAAACTATTCATGCTGCTGAAAGAGGGAAAGAAAATATAATAGAAGAAACAGAAATCCCATAGAGTATACAAAGGGGAAAAATGCTCTGTGAAGCACATCGAAGCATATCTTAGTCATTCACATACTAAATTAAATGAGTTTTCACAACTATTTTCAGTAGAAGAATTTAAAGTGAGCAATAGTTAAGCCATGATTTATAATGATCTATATCATATACTATTTCTATGGCTCTGAGTAGACTCATGCTTGAATCATCCCAAAGCATGCCATTCTTTACTTGTTTCTGATTTAAAATTCAATTATAATAGCAACTGGGTAAATGTTAAAACAACATAAGCTGGATGATGTTGTATTTGTGAAGAAGAGAATGAAAGAAGCTCGGTGTGTGAAAGAAGCACAACTATAGAATGAAAGAAGCATAAGTGTTTTGCAAAACCTGGCTTCTTATTCCATCTGCAGCCTAGGAAATCTTAGGAACAGGTGCAGTGTATTATATATTTTTCCTGAAGAAATCTAGTACAGGTTAACCTTCCACTCAGCTGGTCAATAAAATATCATATATAAAATATCATATGTATATTACATATACATATATTTATATACACATAATTTATATAATTTTGTATGTCTAATAGTGGAAAGAATCTACAATAAAATCTCTCTAAAAAGCTATGATTGTGATGGAGAGACTACTTCAACGGCATGAAGAACTTTCATATTCTTTATGTTTACAGTATTGATCCTAAAAACAAAAGAAACAAACAAAGAGTAAATACCTTCATTACTAAAAAAAATAATGTTCAGACAGGACAGGATTTCTAATATGAAAATGTATCTTGAGTGAATTTCACTGATGGCTTGTAAGTTACCTGTTCCATAAGAAGCTGTCATCATGTATTAGATTTTTTTTTCTGACAATCATTGCATTCTTAGAAGATCTCATCTCTCTAAAATACATTTCCTAGTAGATAATCTTTACACTCCTGTGAAGATGACTAATCCCAAATGATGGACTGACAGGAAATTGTAACTTGGAGCATACTCAACTCTGCTTTTCATTCCTAACAAGTCAGACAGCCTGTAGAATGAAAATCCAATCTTAGATGTTCCTTAGAAATCCTTTGTACTGAGATGATAATTTGTCATCTGAGAGGGAACCCTTTTTTGAGTCCATACATATTTAGATTTAAAGAAGCAAAATATCATGGGTTAAAATATTCATAGTAGACTGTGCTTACTCATCAATAATTTGCACATTATTCCTAGATCCAAAGCCTCAAAGGTATGAGCTTTTACAGAAATAACCATGCAGAGATAATTATAAACTAAAATATTAATAGTTCTGCTAAGATACAACTACATATAAATCCTGCCTGGCTTGCGTATGACTAAATTAGATTCAGAGACAGAAGATACTGAAAAGAAAAACTTGGGCCAGTCAATAATATCTGCAACTGAATTACAAGATGGAGTTTTACACCTGAGCTGGAAGTTATTGTAAGAAAAGGGTCATCAACATAATTTTCTTTAATGGAGATGAAGAAAAATATTGATATTTGACATTTGATAAATTATCTGCTGCCTTAATCAAAACCCAAATTGAAAATTGTAGGAATGGGTAAACAGAAGAATCATGGAGTTCCACAGAGAGGAATGTAAAATCTTGTTTATGGAATGTTATTTCTCCAGCAACACATCAGCTGGTCATCAGCTTCTCTGCTGGATTAAGCAGTTTTGCAATACAGGACCAAGTATCCTAGTGCACAGTAAGTTAAAGAGGAGTAAAAAGTATACCCTTGCAGTGGCAAAGACTAAACCTAGGCAGTGCTGTTTTAAAAAGTGTAGGCGATAAAGGGAAGTGATTACTCCCCTCTCTGCAGCGTTTGTCAAGCCAAATCAGATAGTATGTTAAGGAACTACAGTGAAAGGGAGAGATCAAAACTATGAGTATGAGAAAAATAAAGGCTGACACTGTTTTTTAGCCCAACAGGAGCATGGTAGGGCTGACATTGGATACAATAAGTTTGTGAATTACTCTCAAACAGCATAGGCAACAATTGATTTTTCTTAATAATATGATTAGGAAAAAGAAATTAGGCACTGAGAAATACTTAGCATTGAGTCTACAAGTTTCCCGTAGTCTTAGAGACCAGTAGATCTCTTTTCCAACAAAATCTATGTGGATCTAAAGACTTTTCAAGCTCCCATATTTATTCTAGTTTGGTACAGTCTTTGAGAAAAGGTTACGTCTTAAATTACTGATATCAGATTATTTGTTAACAATTGAAATATAATCTCATTAAGTTAAAATACAGAATTATGCCACGAAATCATATCTTTGGAATGAAAGAAATAAAACCTAATGTTTGGAAAAAAATTACAAATACTGCACATTTTCTTAAAGCAATGTCCTTTTCTATCCTTTTTTTAAGCTTTATGAAAGGAAATTATGTTTATCACCTTTCTCTTACAATAACTACCAGCTGCTAGGATAGCTGACATCTCCCATTTTTTTATTTTCTAGATAAAAGAAGTTAAATTTCTTCAGCTTTCCCTTATATATCAGATTTTCTAATCTTTTACCATGTGCGCTTTCTCCCATTTGTATGCAGCTTTTTATTACGTTGGAGTGCCAAAAGTGGAAACACCAGCTCGGATTAATCCAGAACTGAACAAAAAGGAATAACCTTTTGTTTGATATGCAACATTCCCTTAAAATATATTAGAATAGTATTTACTTTCTATGTTGCAACATGTCACTATTAACATTTATAATGATACAATATCTACTTTAAACTTCAAAGCTTTTTCTGCATAAGTGCTGACTTCTTTGTTATTTACCTTTTATGCATTTGATTTCTCTTTGCGAGGTGTAGTACTTACTATGTACCTCTATACTACTTAATCATGGTGACTACAAAAAGCAACTGAAGAATATGAATTCTATTAGAAAAAAAAGCCATTTTCCATTCAGAACAATTTTCTTGAGCAGCTTCTCAGATAAAAAGAGGCCAACAATGATAATCCATAATCTCTGATCCCCTGCTTTTGCTCTTCTAAATTTGAAAAATCAAATGAAAAGAACATACTCTTTAAATTTTTAAGTACCCAAAGTAGTCTAGAAAGTTCACAGCTTCCTCTCAACCTCTACTTATTAAAATTCAATGAATTGCAATTAAAATGTGAGGTCTCAGGTGATCACAATAAAGGATATAATGAGGCAAATTAATCTTTAGTGTAATTTTATTACCCTTCACAGAATTACAGAAAGACTGAATTTTGATAACATGTTAGTGATATTACTGACCCAGTTTGGATTTTAATAGAATGTTCTGCTGCCCTAATTTTGCAAGAAATTTCTTTCTTTACTCTTTTTATATCATTTATTTACTTAAGGTTGTTGTTCATATCAAGGCACTGCTGAGTTTGTCACTGATTGTGGCCAGTCTGTTTGCAATATGTTAACTTCTCTTATTCAATAGACATGGTAGTTTTTTTCATGATAAGGCGTAGTCATTATTTTTGATTCATCTACCAGCACTAAGAGTGACTGTTATGATGAGAGAAAATTATAACATAATATCTACACAGACTCTAACAACTGAAAGATGAGGTAATAATGACCCATATAAGGATCATGAAGATGTTTGTGATACTTCCTGTCAAAGAAGAGTTACTAAATCAGTTTTTTTTTTCCAGAGATGTGGCTGGAATAGAAGTTGGGACAAGTGTGATTGTTAGGAAAGTGTAAGTGGAAGCAATTGCCCGAGTTCACATTTTCTCACCATATATGAGGTGTCAAAAATTGTGTGATGGCTGGCAATGTGAGCTGCTGTATTTCTCAGGACACATGAAAAGTCCTTAAAACAGAATGGTTTTGCACCCTATTTTTCTGTCATTTTGTCTTTCTATGTGGTCTGTGGAGTAAGGTCTTGCTTGGAACTGGTCAGCAATTCTAGACGTCAGAGTTTCTCATATCTGTGAGATAATTTTTTTTTAAATAAATATATTTGATCTGTGTTTTCTAGTTAAAAACTAGTTCTTGTATGTAGGTCATGCTATTTTATGGTTTCAACACTGCACAGACACATGACACAGTGAGTGTATGATATTTCTGCATGTATAAATGACCACTGCAACTTCAGAGCAATGAAGTCAGGCCTCATTATCTTTCTTCAGAGATAGATAAAGCCCCAGCTGATTTAAATTTTCTCTCCTGTACTTAAAGAAAAGAATAAGAAGCACTCCAAAATGGCATGCATATATTTACAGCTTCAGTCGGTTCAGGGTGGGACTAGTGGTAGGAAGATATAGTTCAGGATGGAACTACTACTAGTAGTAGTAGTAGTAGTAGTAGTAGTAGTAAGTTATAGTGTAGCTTTGGGCCTCATGATAGACCTGACTGTGCTTTAATGCTCACTGTGTTAAGTCTAGTTTTACTGTAAACATTTTCTTAAGTCCCATGTTATTCTGTCTTGTATTTTTTTTATTTTTTATTCTATACTTGTCTGCTGTATAGACACCCATTCTAAAATCTAATTTAATTGTGTCTATAGCTCTGCTTTTGTTTCTTATTTTTTTTTTTTTTAGGACAAGGAGTAGCCTACCTTGATAAATTTCATCTATGTTGGTTAAGCTAACTCTCCCCAGGGGCTTAATCTGATGCCTCTAAGAATCAGCAGAGAGACTCTTAGCGGCTCAACAGCTGCCTAAATTTTATGAGCAAAATATTCCACATGAATTAGCTGATGTTTTAAAATTGCCTTAGATTTTTTTCTAGTATTTTCTGACAGTATCTATATCTTTTTATTTCAATTTCAGTTATAATTTTGTATTGTGTACCATATTACATTACTTAATCAAAACTATAATCTCCTAGAACTCTTATACAGTCTAATTTAATTATATTTCTCAGTTTCCATACCTACTTTCACATCAGAAAGCATTCCTAGATTTTTCATGAGAAGCACTTATTAACATGGTTACTATGATGGCAGAAGTCCAAGAAATGATATTTTAATAAGTCAAGTCAGCTGAATAAATTCTCTTACCTCTCATCACTGTGTTGAACATTTATGAAATTGAAAATCATTATTTTTTTCAATATACTCAGGTTCCAGAGCCCTTTACAATATGTTCTGACACATTCTTTTGTGGCTCTATGTAACCGATAATGTTAAGAAATCAAAATAACTGTTCATGTATTTGATTGCAAATATATTATCTGAGAGAGGAAAAATAACAGTGTAATGGATATCTTTCACTTTCTTTCTCAACAAAACTTTATTCATTTTTTATAACTCTAAAAATGAAAAGCAGGCCACTAAACTCAAAAGTAATGTATAAATTGAAGATTCCTTTATTCTACCAATAAGTGGGGGAAGATAATGTGATTTAGAGGTTGCAGAACAGGAAGATGTAATAGATAGAATGATATATACTGGTTTAAGAAATACATTTTCACATTCCCTTGTCAATTGGGTTACTTGCTATAGCTTTTCTAGACATGCTTCATTTTCAGACTGTGTTCACCAAAGCCCACAACGGAGAATTAAAAGGTAAGTGTGAGTAATATGTTTGTCTTCTTAAGTAGATGTGACAGTAAACTAATTGTGAGAGAATATAAGAAATCTTTCAAATTCAGCTAATTTTTTAACTTTATTGAACATCATGATATTATCTATTTTCCAACAATATTTTTAATTCAAATTAGATTTTGAAAATCCCGGTTTATCTCAAAATTAACAATCTGAATTTGCCTATCTGATTTGTACCGCTGAATTCCTTTCTTTTAAGCAGCTTATAGTCTTGATAAAAATAAGAGGAATTGCTATAATTTCAGCAAAATATAGCTGCATTCAAATGGCCTTTACAAAACTCCCAGTTCTTGCAGTTTCAGCTGCTTTTTATTTTTCTTTTTTCTTTTTTTTCTCTTTTTTCTCTTTTTTTTCTTTTTCTTTTTCTTTTTTTTCAAATAACTCCAGATTTCAGAAACAGGAATACAGGTGAATAATTTCATAATAAGATACTCCACCAAAACTGCTCTAACCACAAGAATCCATGACTACGTTCCCATGTCTAAATTCCTATGAACTCACGAAGGTTTGAGCTCTTGGCTTCTGTTTGCCCAGTGCCCCTATTTCAAAAGCTTTGTTTTGTCCTCTGAGATTCTTCTGAGACTCAAAAGATTTGTACTCAAAAGTCACCACACCATGCATTTTTTTATTAGGAGAACTTCCTCTGCTGTAATCTGTAGGACATTCTATAAATAATGGATTCACCATGAGCTGTGTTTTGAGCTAAATTCAATTTCAGGGGATTTTAGATTAAGTTCTACTAAATAATTTAGGCTTACACTCATATTTATTTAGTCAAATCAAGACTTCTACCAAGGATATAACAAATTTAAAATCAAGCTATGATTTTGTGTCAAAACTTTAGAATATTAGTGTTGCACTACCAGGCTTTTCTACTACTTGCTGAACAGCTCTTTGATTCTTGTCTGTTTCAGTAATGATACTTTGCTGTCTGTGTTCAATATCAGAAGGGATTTTGCTTGTTTTTGAGCTTTGTTTTTTCTTGAGTAAGCTGTATCATATGCAGGAATATCTTCATAGTCCCTAGACAGAAATGCGTATAGATAGACAGAAATGCGTATATTTCATGGTGGACATCTGAAATAGATCAGAAAATTCATATCATATAAAGTCTGCTTCTTTTCCTTAATTATAAAAGGATCATATATGGCCAGTTTGATTGCAATGTCAAAAAATAGATGAAATTAATTTTGCTATCAAATTCCAGATATCAAATTATCTTCCTCAGGCTCTTGCAGTCAGTGAACTCCATAAGTGAGACTACTTGGGAAACAACTGTAGCAGAAACTTAAGCAAGTAAGCAAGTTTTCCCATAGGAGTTAGATGTTTAAGGTGCTTCAGGACTCTAGTGCAGTTACATAGGGCTTTTCAGACCATTCTCCTATCTCTGGCACTTAATATTTTCTTTGAATTTTATTAATACTCTTATCGATCTTATTCATATTTGTAAATGTCTGCATGCATTGTTTTTTCCACTGTGACACATCCTGACAATTAGAGACAGGTGGAAGCATATAACTGCTTACTGACTTACATGTCATCTTTGCAAGCTTTTCTTATCTCTGCTTCATAGCTGAATAACAGTTATATGTAGTTTGTTAAAGATTTGTTTATTTATGAACTTATACTTTTTTTTTTGCACTGGTTTATCTTTTGTGCTTTGTTTTGCTATGAGTTATCTACTACCTGGAAGATCTATAATAGTTTGCTGAGGAAAAGGCATTGTGGGTATGGTTAAACTAACAGTTCTTAATTTCTTTGTGTATGAGAGTCTATCCTCTCATACACAAATCTATATAGATATATATCTATATATATCTATATATAATATATCTATATAGATAGAGAGTCTATCCTCTCAAAGGATCTGTCTATCCTTTGGCTCTGTGTTAGAGCAGTGAAAAGAGTTTTTGCCAGACAAAATCCTGAACTTGCAAAGTCAAAAATGAAGCATGGCTGAGATTGAAGTTATATGTATTAATGTATCTCTTCAAAGGAAATAAGTAGGATTTGCAATTCCTTTGAATATGTACACTTCTCTATACATCTATTTGAACACATGCCTCTTGCTCTTTTGGATAAACCAATAGTGGGTGAAAGCTGAATACATCAAAGCTTATGCAATATTAAATGTATACTGGAATATTTGACCTGCAAAAAATGGTATAGAGCTAGACTGGAGGCCAGAACACTGGAGGTATATAACACAGGTATATAACCTCTATACTTCCAGTGTTCTGAATGGAACACTGGAGGCTTTCAGATATTATAGATGATTTTTAAAGAACTACATTCATTAAAAACATTCCAGTATATTTGTAGCACAATTTCTTATTATTCTATCTCAAGTATTAAGTCTTTACATGAAGTACCAATAGAATGAATGCTGTTACAGATATAATGACCTATTATGTAGACCAAATTTCATGTAAAGGGAATTCTTTTTCCTTAATTTAGACAACCATTATAACATCAGAACAGAACCACACTAATGAAGAGGAAGTTCTCGGAAGATAACCTGGTCTATATATAGAATAAGAAGAGTTGCAGAAAAGAGACTAAAAGGAAGGATTAGACCAAGCTGCAAAAAATCAGCGTAGTGTTATATGATAACTTGTGTGATGGCACCTCCCACTGTGCATATTCTTTTGTCTTTCTGGCAGTAGGAATATTTATGGGTAAATATAATCGGACTGCAGGTTGGGTTCAACTTGTGCTGAAATAGGCTAGTGAGAATACATTGAATTTGTTCCCTGTAGTACTGCAGAAGAAGGATATATATATTTACATGCGACTATGTTTTTGTCTTCATCAAGTCACTGATAGGACGTTTTTATTTTCTTGATTGTTTTTGTCCTTCATTTTTTTCCGAAGCCGAAGTGGAAGTTCCAGAGTGAAGTTCCTGTTGGATACTTTCTGTTGTCATATATCCACCTATAATCTATAATAGAAGTAGAAATACTTTTTTTATCTCTCCCAGAAATCAGAGTAGCTTTATTTGCTGTGTGGCCTTGCTAGTGAGATAAGAGATTTTGGCTTCTATGTCTATGGCAATCTATGTGTGCTGAGATTACTAACCCAGTTACTCTCTATTGCCTGTACCATCTTATTTGGTAAACTGCTTTTCTTGACATTAGAGGAGGGAGAGTAGAATATCTTCCTCGTCTTGCATTTTTTTCCAATTTGTTTGTTCTGAGGAGATTTATAGACCCAAAAAAAAAAAAAAAAGTCCATATGTCAAGCCTCTGCTATAATTCTAGCCCCACTCATTAACACCTTTGTTTTTGGGAAATCTGCCTTCATTTTCCCACTACAGTACAATATATTCTCATCAGTTTAGTTCTTTTAAAGACTAGTCTTAAAACACATCAAAATAAAAGAGTCATGTAAAACTCAGATTCATATATCTTGTTTAACATTTGTCTAAATACAAAAGATCATTCTAGATAGCTAATTTGTTCTTTGGTTGTGCAATGCATAAACCTAGGAGATGAAATCTACGTGATATGAGCATGTGACCTCATTTAATAGTGTGTCAATTGCTGCAAAGTAGGGAGTAGAGGTACGAAACATTGATGATTCTGTGTTTTGCTTGAAGAGATTTATATTTCTTTTATTTGCTTAATCTATGTTCCTTATTAAAAAAAAAAAAAAAAAAAAAAAAAAGGAAAAGACTTCCATTTTGTCCTGTAATTCTTTTGGAAATACATTTAAAATAGAATAGAATCCAATATCAGTGTCTGTTAACCTCAAGAGGATTGAGCAATTGGTTGTCAGGGTCAAAAGGGGACTTTTCAGGCTAGAACATCTTTTGTTTTCTAAACTCTAAAAAGCAACATAGACAAAAATACATTTTCCATTACATCGGCCATGATTTACAGTTAAGCTCCATTAATATAAGCCTGACAAGCCTTTGCTGTATTATTCAAAAACTTGCTTGTCTCGTGGAATTTTTGAGCTTGTAAAATCCTTGACGTTTCCTCATACTAATTCTCCTGAGTAACATTTTGATTATGGAGCTGTTTAACAAGAGAATCTTTCAAAATGAGAATTATAAATCTGCAGTAATTACAAGTATACATCGTCAATATTCTGGTCCACATATGAACCTAGGAAACTAAGGCTTCTCTCTGTTCTGGAGTTACTTATTGAGGCTAAAAATCACAAAAGGACTTAAGTATCAGTATTGCCTATGCTTACTCTTGTAAGCATTCAGTAAGACATGTAAGTCTTCACATCTGCATTCAGCTCCCAGATAACCAAGACCATCCTTAGAATCAGAAATCACCTATTCTTCTGCTAGTGATATTCCTGAAATCCCTAAATGTGAGCGATGGCTATTAATAGAAGTTTTAAGAGCAGCTAAGTATCTGTAAATATCTACAATGTATAAATATTTCTCTTACCTCAATTGTTCCCTTATATGGACCTTAATGTGCACTCTGTTAACACAATTCTTATTTTACAGATTTAGTAATAAAATATTAATGTTTTCTGGGAAGATGTCATCCATGTTGTGTGGAAAAAATGTGATGAATGAAGAAGAGAAGTCCAGTCAATAAGTGCAGATAAGCAAAAGGTGATTTGTTTATTTTAATATAATGAGATGGGACTGGTTGCCAGCCAATTGGTTGGCACCTTTTTTTTTTTTTTTTTGGCCAGAGGGCCTAGTCATGTCTGTAATGCTTAACAGTTGTATTAGATCTGCCCTTACCTACATGTGTGTTCCCCTGGGATGTAGTTTTGTTTGTTTTTCCCTTTTTCATTCAAAGAATTTGAAAGAATAAATAATGTGTTCTATGCTTCTTATGTTATTTTGCTAACAGCATTTATTGCCTACTCTGAGATAACAGACTTTTGGGGTATCTGAGAGTAAGGGATTTTCTGAGGTAGTGTCAGAGGATAAGGTAAAGTGCGGGGAAACAAATATAGTTTCATTTATAAAGCTAGAAACACTCTCTCAAGGCAAAATTCTTGTCAAAGTTCATTTTTATAAAAAAGTATCCAAGAGTACACATATGTTAAGCTAGAAAAGTTAAGTTATCTGCACCTGAGAAGTATCCAAAGGCTGAGTGGATATAGGAGCAGTGTTTACAAAACCAGGAGATAGAAACATTTCCAAATGTCTTTACGGTAAAGGGCAAAGCTGACACACGAACAAATGTGTAGCAAGCAACACAGAATACATTCAGGTCATAAAAGCGGGGGACATCTCTAACCCTCAGTATGGCAGAGTCAGGAACGAAGCCAAATAATATTTAAGATCTGCGACTCAAGTTCTCCAGTTTTATGTTTCTATTATCTTATCAGCAGGATAACCTATACAAGATTTAAAAGATTCTTTTTCCAGTTTCTTCTTAACAATCTAGATCTGCCACATGCCCCAAGATGAAATTTTTAGGCTGCAAAGATGGAATTGTGTATCTTGAACTCTTGTGTGAAACATATACTATTTGATACGGGGTAAAGGAATTGTTAATGGACAGAAAAAAAAGCATGTAATATCCTGAAGAGCTCTGTGTAAGGTATGAAATCTTGTTGCTTTTTCTGCCTGAAGCAGGATAGTCTAGAAGGATTTTTTTTTCAGATTTGTGGGCTTTTTTTTAACATAACTGCATACATAAGAAAATGGAGGATGACTGAAAATATTTTAACTGACAGATATTTCAACTCAGGCTGCAATGTAAGCTTCTCTGATAAGGCAGTTTAAATAGTTTCAATCTTGACTATGCTGAGTAGTATAGGAAGATTTTGATGACCTAGGCATTGCCTTCCTTGCACAAAGGAATCTTATCAGGACTATAATTTTGCTTCCTTTTCATATGTCTACCCTGGTGAACCTGTGGAAAGGAATAGATGTATGTGCATCCATCTTGAAATTCAGAAAACAGTGATTCTCATATCCATAATTTGCTTTAATTATTATATTGCATTGAGTCAGGGTAATCTTAAAATTGCCCTGATTTTCCAGTGAAAGCTATACAACTATAAGAATCAAGTAGGCAGAAATAGTATTACTGAACATGAAATGCACTACTTCTCTTACTGTGCCAGAATTGAGATGCTGAGAGAAAGTGGCCATTGCATATATTTACTGTGGGTCTTGGGTAGCAGTAAAGCTTAATGTTGCAAAATATAGCCCTATGAAATGCAATGAAAATGTTGTCTATATGTGCCCATTCTTTTGCTTTCTCTCCCAGTAGGCAGAAATTTTGTTTAGGAAGCTCCAGTTGAAATTCAAATGTTTATTAAATGCATACTGAAACCCTGCAGTTATAGGCAAACTGCTGCAATGCTCACGTATTGCAGCTTAGCTACTGTAGGTGCCTTTGTATTAAAAAACTACTTTTCCCAAGGGCTGCCTATAATGAAAAAGTCAATGACCTGTAAATTACAACTAAAATACTCAAGCTGCTCTTGCAGATGAATGCTTTTGATTATGGTCTACAGTAGGCAGAGTTCAATTTCTATTTAAAGCAAATAACTTAAAGTTCATTTGTACTTTTTTATTATAAGGTTTGATATTAAAAGATAAGTTTTGATTTCAAGTTTTACTAAGAACTTAAATCAAAGTAATTGTACATATAAGTTAAGGGCTTGTTATTTCAAATAACATAATTATATAAAAGAGAAAATTATCTAGCTTCTAAGTTATAGTTTAATACAGTTTGCTATTACATGAAAATTGATAACAATAAAAATAATGTTATTGGTCATAATTGAAGAAACCTAGAAAAAAAATATTTTTCTACTTCTAATGATTAGATCTATCTTTGGTCATTTCTATATAAAACTTTCTTCTGTGTAATTTCTAAATGAAAATGAATCATCTGGTTCCCTTAGCTAAATAAGGGTCTAACTTGGTGTTGAATATCATGCAAAAAGAAATACACAGAACTTCAAAAAACTTCAAAAATATTGTCTTTGTTTTGTTTTGCAGTTGTTTTATGCATATTTAATTAAAAACAAAAGCTACACTTCACCAATGGCTAAATTTAGAATTTCCTCTAACTTAATATAGACAAATCTCTGAGTTGTTTTGTGTTAAATAGTTGGGCCAATGCATAAGATATAGTCTGTCTATAACGGACAGATCAGTGCAGACTGCACAATAATCTTTACATATAAAGTGATACAAACACCTATACATGTGAAACTTATAAAGAAAGCTTATATAAAATTTTAGGAAATCTATGTTCTCAAGATATTGGACAAAATTTCCATCTCTAATCTCTTTGATTTTTTAATTCTTTCCTTTTTACAGAGTACTCACTGATCCCCTTAGCTCAGGCAGGGTCAAACTAAACCATTAGTCTTTCATAAACTTCACAGAGAGAAGTGATCCCATACCTTTTCCCCAAAGATCATGAATCTGGAAAGAATTAGAATATATTTGCTTTGTTGCACTTTATGCCTAGAGAGGCTTCCTTGCTCCTTTTGTGGAGAGAATCTCTACCAAGAGCATCTGGAGACTGCAGAGGAGAAGGCAGAAAAGGGCTTTGTTTTCTCTTCATATCTGTTTTAGCATCCAAACTCAATTTGGTCATGGTTTTGTTCTTTTCATTCTTTGCTTGTTTTCTCCCAGTCTATCCTACTGTGACAAAACTTAATTTCCTGTTGTGCCTGTCTTTCAGCAGACACATTTCATTTTTTTCTCCTTTATTCCATGTGGTGAAATACATTTTGGTATATATTGTCAGACCGATGAAGTTTTTCTGTCCTTGCTGCTTTTAAACTACTTGAGTAAAGAAAAACTGATTTTACTCATGCAGGTACAAAATGCATATAATCTGAAAAAAAAAGGGACAGAAAATTGGGATTATTTTTTAATTCCATTTTATAGATATTTACATTATATTATATATATATTACATATATAATATGTTTTATATATTATATATATTAGAGAAAGAGAAGTTAGAAATTCATATTCAAAAAGTGCCTCAATTATGTAAAATTCCATCTCGTAAAAATGAAGAAAATTGCAAATATATCACTGCTTTGATTTAATTCAGAATACAGGAACAATGCAATAAAGATTTCAAATCATTTGCTAAAGTGCAGTCAAAATGGCAGCCAGCATAGCCAGCAGGATGAAACTAGTGCAGAAAGTGCTGCTTTTCCTTGGGGGAGGTAGAGAATAGCACTCTGAACACTGAAGGCTGTAGCTTTCCTGCTTGTAGCTCAGGAAACATATTGTCCTTGCTAGTAAAACCTTAGTATTGACCTGGCATTGCAAGTCTCAGGACTTGTATGGGCTTCTGTTGATTTGTGCTGACTTTAGGTAGTTTTAGCTGTGATGAAAATTGTCTAGGGAGAGTCAACTATATCTCCATATGATAAAGAGCTAGGGAACTTATTCATGAAATAACAAATAGTAGTCCTTTAGACTATTGATTGAGACTAGGGTAGGCTATTGTGTAATTTAAATAAGAGGTAAACAAGTGAAGATGGTCAAACTTCAGTTTGGAGTGCAGTGAAGCCAGAGGAAGCCTCATGGGGGCGGATGGCAGCAGTTGCTGCCCTGGCTTAACACCCAAAGGAGGCCTGGATATGTGAGCATAGTGTTGCAGAAACTGATATACACAGCACAGGCTTCCATACACCTGTCTTAATTGTCTATGTAACTATCTGTTATCACTCTAACCAGATTAATAAGGTCTGTTTTATTTTAACTAAAATGTTAAAAGTATCATTTAGACAAGGACTGATCCGGGGTGCCTGACTGATGCTGTGTTACATAGCATATTATAGCTGTTTGGATTAGTCTATCTAGTAGATCTATCTGAGGCCAACCATAACTGTTCTTTTTCAAGCAATGACTTTGAGGCATGCCCAAGGGAGAATGTAAGAAAGGTCATATAGGGGTCCAGAAGTCCCTGATTCTCACAACACTTGGACATTTTCAGTTTAAAGACTTCCTGAAAAACTGTGAGTTAGTATGAACTGAATTCTTCTGAATGTGATGTATAGATGTAAAATTCTAATTCACATGTTAGGGTTAGGTAAATCAAAATACCAGAAAATGTTTCATGGTATAAGTCTTTATGTAAGGACTAAAAGTAATTTTCATGTGTTTTCCACATTGATACATTTCTGACAATATTTCTGGTTGGCCTCTATTCACTAGTGGACAGTGATAGGACGAGAGGAAATGGCTTCAAACTGAAGCATCGGAAGTTCCACA
>JAUBOD010000918.1:369129-379557 GCA_032353885.1 Nothura maculosa
CAAAACCCGCCTGGATGCCGCCCTGTGCCACCTGCTCTAGGTGCCTGCTGGAGCGGGAAGGTTGGACTAGATGATCTATAGAGGTCCCTTCCAACCTTGTAGATTCTGTGGTTCTGTGATTCTGTGCCTTCATAAAAACATGGAGTTAAGAACCTATTTTTTTTTCCACAACTGTACAACATATATGCAGGAAAAATGTATTAATTTTGGAATTATCATAGTGTAGTGTGCATGTGAACATTGATGACAAATGCCATGAGTGTCAGACTGTGGACTCTGAGCATTTTCTGATTTTATTTTAGCTGCCCCAAAGTACAAAAGTGTAAGGAATACCGTCAGTGGAGGTTGATCCTTTCACAGTGATCCAGAAATTAAGGCCTCCAGGACAATGTATGTCTTTATAAGAAAAAATTTTCCATATAGATTCTGACACTTTTCCTGTAGAACACAGTCCTTAAGTATCCAGTTTTGATTTTTGATACCTTAATGATGAAAAAAGCTTAGGTTTACAAGGCATGAAGAATGCTGCCCACAACATACTAGTATTTATTTGTGTAACATACCAGTATTTATTTGTGGAGTGGTGTCTTGGCTTATTGCTGAATTCATGGTTTCCACAAACATGGCAATTCAACTTCATGCTAATGTGCATTCAGACACCTTCATCCTTTTACAGATCATTTCTAACATTTAAAACTATGTGTTATCTGCCTTTGCTGACTTGAATCAAGAGCTTGGAGAATAACTAATTCATTGCACAAGGTTAGAAAATAGGAGGTTCCTTTTAAAGCTTGCCAGCCCTGGTCACAAGAAAGGTTATCTCAAATTTTGTTTTTACAATACAGAGAATATCCCATAGCTGTAAATAAAGATTAACTTCAATGTAGTAATATATCATTTAGGTGGTATATGCAGATGAACAGAAAATATATGTTCAACAGTAATATTCCAGACCCTAAATCCACATATTTAGCCTCTAGGTCTTGATCTACACATTTCTATTTAAAGAATTGTCCTCCCTGTCCAAAGTCCCCTGCAAGTCTGGAATGAGTAACAAACAGAGGGGCAGTAAAGGTCATGCAAAGGTTCTGGCTCACACAGAGAATGCAAGGAGCAGTGAAAGTATTAAATTGTGATTGACTCCTAAGAAGTAGGTTTAATCCATCTTCTCTTAGATGTAAGAAAGGTTTTAATGAGGCTATCCCTGTTTCTTTCAAGACTGATAAGAAAGAAGGCATGTTTTTAAGTTTTCAGTAATCATGACAGGGAGAAGGCATGAAGAGCTATATATCACTAAATGCAGCTGCTTAACCATGATGCCAGGCTGTGTTAACAAACCAGGTGTATTGTGATTCCTGCATATCCATGGTCTTTCACAGCCATTTAAAGAAATACAGGTACTTTTCACAGCATAGCTGGTCTTGTGAAGAGAGAAAATATGTCTACTCAAATCTCAAAAATGAGTTTAAATTAGATTTTTCTCCAGTCGCAGGACCACTATTTTTAAACTGAAGGACTTGGAGACCACTTGAACAAACAAACAAAAAATCCTCACTAGTTCTGAGGATACACATTTTTTATACCATTACTGTGCACATGTTAACAAACAAAATACAATAATCCACAAATATAGAGTTATATTTACTCTTTTTGGACTTGCCTTTGTGAAAATTCAGCCATGTAGAAGTAAATGCTTAAATGAGTATGGACCATATGACCTTCTCAATAAAGCAGAAAGAAGCAGTTCTTTGGCAAGAATGTGATAATATGCTATTTAAAGAATCTTGCTTAGTAATATCGACCACAAATGTTATGCATCGTGTTAGCAAGGTTTAAATAAATGTGTATTTTGTTAGGAGTATAATTCCTTAGATGTGCAAATCAGTCATCTCCATTGTCTTCATCCTTATGGAATCATTTCTCATTATTTTTAGCTCTTATCGAACAGTAATTCTCTGTAAGTGGGATTTACTGGCAACATCTGTATTAGTATATACAAAAGGACAAGACTTTTCTCTGTACATAAGAGACAAATAACACAGCTGTCATCCATACACTCAAAATTTCTTTCCTCCCAGAAGAGAATGGCTTTGATAATACCATCTGTTGGGACCAGCCCACTTGACATGTGTCTAGCCCATGGCTGGGAGAGTGCTGCCTGGCAGGGATCAGACTTGTGCAGGAGACAGCATCAACAATTTAACAGTATAGGCAAGTGCATAGCAGTACCTCAAATATGTTTTAGTGTACTGGTATATAAGTTACCATTGTGTCATACAATGACAAATGGGTCTGAAGCACTTTATCAATTATCATCATTTTTGAACAAGTAACGAGGACAAATCCCAGGATTTTGATTTGCATGAGCTAGGCTTCCTCTGTCCTAACTTTGGTTATCTAAATCTAAGCTGTATAGATTCTGCCCTTTCTGTTTTAGAGGAGAGTGGATTACCTGATGTAAACTCTCCCCAGTGTGCTGAGGAGCCTGTTTTTCCAAGCCTTACCTTGCTCACTAACACTTTTTTAAGATTCCTTAAGGGTAAATAAATAGCATTTCCCCTTTTTCACTATGTACTAAGCAGAGGCAGCACATCTGTTATTGCCTCTTCCTCAGCTTTCTGGGAGGTTCTTGATGTTCATGAAGATCCTTCACTCCTGTGATGACTCAGAGAATCCCACTCATCTCCTCCTTTCTAGTGAGACCCATCTGGCTCTGTCTGACTAGACGTAAGTCTCCCTCTGTCTATGTCTGACTAGACCCAAGTGTCCTCCTTTCACCCTTCCATCCTTTGTAGCTATAAAAGCCCTTTTAGTCATTACCTCTTATTTCAAAACCACCAAGAGGCCTTTATTAACAGGGATCCTCCCTGACTGTTTTGAAGAACTGGCATCAACATTTCAATTTTTTTTGGCTTATGTTGGGGAAAGCTTTGTTTTCCAAATCCACACTCAGCAGAGAAGCTAAGCTAAAGTGGTTTTGCCAGGCTTTGGATGCCATGCTATCCTCCAGTGTTTCATGACCGTACTTTGAACATCAGGTTTAAAGACTCCTTGTTACAGTTAGGTAAGTAGATGAAAAGGCCTTCTGTTACCTCAAAACTTTCTCACTGCATATTAAGGCATCCAATGATTTTATAGTCGTACACTAACGAATTATGTGTGGTGAGCTCCTCAAATTGCAGTAATTACGGTTACAACAGTGGGAATCCTGAAGTTTTGGGGGATGACTCATCAGCACAGTTCTCTGTCCAAGTCGCTTAAATAATTCCAAGTCTGGAACTACATTCAATATGTGTGGCTTACTCTGCCATTGAAAACAGAGAGGCTATTCCTGTGTTACAAAACTGATTTCACTTGAAATAGGTACTCAATTTTGTAATTGTTTATATATGAGCTGCCATATATGCACATTAATTCTTCCACCAAAACAAACAAATGGACTGAAGGCAAGTATTTGTGTGAGTGCTTGTTTGGACCCATGAAACTAGTAATAGAGATATTTTAATAACATATCAGAGTTTTTGCTAGTTATTTTGAAGATAGAAAATTTTAAAATACGTAGGTCACAACATACATTTAACATTAATCTTATCCATGGTTAATGTAATGGGATTATATGCATGATTAGTTGTGCTGCTGAATCTCACTGGATTGAACAGATGTTAAAGTAAAATTGATTCAGATAACTTGATTTCTCCTTTAAGCAACACCTTTTCTGGGCCATAAGTATATGCTTTAGAAGTAATTGAGTTTCTCTGGCAGGGTGCATGGTTTACATCCTAGCGTTAGAAAAACAGTGCTAAACTGTCAGCTATCCTAAACTTCAGTTTTCATTGCCATAGTTGTTTTGGTATTCCTATTAAGATAATTTCTATCAATAAATTAGTTATTTTTCCTTTCATCCACATTCAGTAACCTCCTTGCATTTTGTCTTTATTTAACTTTCCATATGCTAGCATTTTGAATTCCACTTTGATTTTATTTTTATTTTAATGACAATTTATTTCATGTAGTATTAGAGACTTTTTACATAGCAGATGCTTTTCTAGCTGTTTGTTGATTAATCGTGTTTCTTATTATCAGCTCCCCCACAGCATTTCACACTTTGTGCTCAGCAGATACAGTATATCATAAACTACATTGTCAGTGCTCAGATAAACATGTCTATTTTTTACTTTGTCTATTCCTCTACTAGCTGTATTATTAACACTTCCATTTTCTTTTCAGTACTTATGTCTGACATTATAAATATGTTTGCTGTTTTCATAGCCGTACTTTTCTTGTTGATTTGGTAATATATTTTTTTAACAAGTTTAGCTTGTCCCAGAATTGGTAGTTTAAATGTGTTTATCTGTTTATTTGTAAATTGTAAAATGGCATGTTGTTTTTAAACATACAGCTTCAGTGATCCCTAAACATGGGTATTTTGTCTCATCACTAATAGTTCTCAACAGTAATTTTCCTTTCCCATCGCCTTAGTTTTTAATAGTGTCTGATTATGTAGCTTATTTCTACTTTTTTTTTCTTAATGACTTAAATGTCAAAAACTCTTCTAATTCCAAAGGTAATATCTGTTAGTTGAGGGGGTCTTAAAACGTTTATTCTGTCTAGCAAACATGCAGGAATGCTTTCTATGTTTAAATCTTGATAGAAATTCTTGTGAGCTTGAGCAATTCAATATAGCTCAATCATGAGGAATTTTCTTATCCTGCCTCTTGTTTGTGATCAGAAAAAGATAAAAATTTGCTACTTTTACAAAGTTGATTTCTAGCATTAGTTTATGATTTGTTAATGGGTGAGTCTTCCCTGTTTTTAAGAAAGATTATAGCAAGCAATCTGAGAAATCTCCAAAGTCTCATTTTCTTATATTCTTTTGAGGTCTGATCTGAAACTGTCATGCCGGTGGCAATGTTCTCATTGCTTTTGTAGAGTTTGGCTCAGAGAGAAACCAAGGACTGGTTGTTGCTCATATTTTTCTCAGGAAAATGCATGAGAAGCCCCATTTCTTCATTCAGAAATCTTTGCTCTTAACCCAACAGTTAGAGGGAAGACTCTAATGTTTTGTAATTGGAATGTGTTCTCTTTTTGGTTTGTATGCCTAGCACCTTTACCAGCACTAGCTATCTCTAGAAGCTAACCCAAATTCATGAAGTCCAAAGCAGGATCTAACCATAGGTTACCAGGGTTACACAAATGAATTGAGGAAATACATTATGCTCATATAATTCAAGAATTGGAAAAGGCTGATAATATAACTCAGCAGAAGTAGTGAGAAAGACCAAAGCTTTACCAGCCAGCAGAGCTACCTTTGGCAGTAAACAAACAGCTGCATTTATCCAGCGTGCAATGTGTCTTACTGCCCCCCAGCATTTACATGATATAACTCTGGCTCATAAACTTCAAATCCATCCTCCATCTGACAATCTATTGAATTCTGAATCAATTTTATTTCCGAATCAGCTAGGAATTTGCAAGGAAGTCATAGTATTTTATTCATCAATAAAGATTGCTGTTCTTTGCATTGCTGGACATAGTACATAAAAACAAGTTTGAGCAGCAGTATAAACTGCTGACATAGCTGTGTCAGATGTTATAACAGAAAGTTATTAAATGGGTTTCCAAGGAGAAAATAGTTTAGAAATTTTTAAAAATTTATATAGCCACTCTTTTTGAAGCCAGTGGGGTAGTAATATTAGCCGATCTCCAACATTATTTCAAATATTCTTAGGAGAGGGAAGGGAGTAGAGGAAGAGGAAGAGAGGTAGAGATTCATCTATGTAAATCTGGGTTTGCTATTATATTCTATTTCACTGAATCCTGTGACAAATATGTATCAAGATTCTTAATTCACATTTTTGGCACTTTTACAGAACTGGTAATTTTCACTGCTTTCATAATCTTAATAGTACTCAGCTGAGACATTTCCTTTATATAAGAGATATCTTCTAATATGCCTGGCCTTTTGGGGAATTAAAAGCCTGCTTTTTTTTTTTTTTTTTTTGAACTCACCTGAGAAGACTCAATTAATTTTACACATAGCTTAAAATTAGCTTAATTAAAACAAGCTGTGTTTTTACTGTCAGTAATAGTAATGATGGAATTAGTTACTAAAAAGAGTAAATAAGATGATTGCCTTCTCTCTCTAGTCTTTTTTTTGTTGTTTTTCTGATTGACGGTAGATAATATAAATAAGCTGGGAATATAAAATAAGCTTTGGTCTCTTCTTTGTATGTCTTGCAGTTAAGTCTGTTACTTGTTTTTCCTGTGAATCTTTGTTTACCCTATTTTTGGAATATAATGAAAGAAGAAGGAAAAAAAAAAAGACAAGGAAGAGAGATAGAGCAGAACCTCCATCCTGCTCTGAGAAGGAAGAAGGAGAGGGAAGGAAAAAAATAAATAAAAGGTACTACTTGATTCACTTTTTGTTTCTTGGCTTCTATAAGGGGTGTCTGTTTTTATTTCACTAGAATAGTAATATTTCACTTTTCATTGTGTTACATGTTCCTTTTTGCTGAACTCTTGCTGTTTCTTGTTTGATATGATAATATGAAACATAATCTAATGCTTATCAGGTAAAGGAGTCTCTGGATTACAAAGGTCTTGAATTCAGGTCTCTAAATGTGTGTATTACATACTGAATTTGCTACTTCACATCTCCCTTCAGATGCTTCATTTATACAAATATTTCCCTTTTCCCTTGAAATATTTCCCTCACACTTATTTAAAAGGAAAAAAGAAGTTTATAACAAAGTTTATTCTTGCACTTTATTTTCTAACTTCTGTGTAGTGAAGGCTCATGTTCACTACATTCTTCTTAAAGAAGCTCTTATGTTCTATCTCATTATATTCTTTGCTACCTGCCTTAGCTATTGTCACTTGCTCTCCAAGCTTGCTTGCTTGACAAGACCACAATCCAAATAAGGATTGTGGTTTTTATTGTTGTTGTAGTTTTTATTGTTGTTTGTTTTTCTTATTTTCTCTAATAGTGTCATATGTTATAATCAGGACAACCGAGAATCACATCACAAGATATTAATTATCTTATTTTTTAGGCAATATCTTAAGAGCATTGAATTCAAGCCTATTTTAAAATGTCTTATCTAGGTAGTGTTTTTCTTATCCTAAATACCAGTATCTGTATGATAAAAGTTGAGTGTATATATGGTAGTGAAAATAGCAAACCCTACTAGACAAATAGAAGTTCCCATTAAAAAAAACTAAAATTTTAATGATGATCTTCATGCTGTGTTAGAGGCAGAGAGATGAGTGAGCTGCAGACTGTCTGAAAAATGTGCAGAAAGTGTACCACTCCACTGCTTTACACACTGCCTCCTCTCCAAGGAATTGTATTACCTGTGCCTGGCTTGTTGGCTCCTTTGTTTGCTCTTTATTCTCCAACCTGTTTGAGATCACATTGGGAAGTTTCAGCTTTCCAGACAGGAGGGACAAGAATAACTAATGTCTTCCTGATGCTGTTTCAGTGCTGCAAAGCTGCATCCTTAGAGCCAAGTTGAATTTTCTCAGCAGAAACTCAATGTAATGTTTCTTCATATTGCCAAAGGATGAATAAATGGGATTTAGGTAAATGGGGCTTAAGTCTCTATTTGTTGTTTAGAAAATATTAAGTTCACTTTAGGGGGCAGGAAGAAAAAATGGCTTCTAAACATAGTAAAAGCTACATATTATACTTACCTTGTCATATCTTGATAAAGGTAACATTTCCTTTCTGTGAGATAGGACTGGCATCCTATCCAGAAAAGGCTGAAAATTGACTATTGTGCATGGCTTCTGTATAACACATTTGCCAATGCTGTTTTGTCAGTTACAGAATACTTGCTGAAGGGATCTGAAATAAATCATTCTTCTTTAGATTTAATAAATTTTTACTCCTGTTTGAGCTGAGCTATGGCGATGTTGTTGATAGTTGGGTAAAACTGAAATAGGTATATGTAGCCTGATTAGTATTTGTTATTTTAACTGATTAAATGAAATCAGTACAAAGAGCCACAGATGTGTTTCAAAAGCAATCAATATTCCCAGCTAATATCCCCTTATAACTATATTTGGTGCTGTGTTTGCAAAGCAAAACCTTGCCAGTTTGTTCATATAGTCTTAACACTTCAGTAAAGCAGGACAAACAAGATGTTGAAAAAAATCATGAAGACAGATTGAGAACTTTGTTTTAGTAGCTAATAGGTATAAATTATATCTGTATATTACCATGACTTGCAAAAGACTATTTGGTCAGTTAAGTTACTTCATTCCCATAATCATTAAGGGTCCATTGTCTTTACTGCATTTTTGAATCATTAGTTGTGGGCAGCTCAACTTCAGTGTTCAAAAACATCCTACAAAACATCCTCATCACCAGCTCAACACATTCCAATCTAACATGGACACCAGAAAGTGTTAATGCCTTACTATCTGACCAACAAAAGGACTTCTGTGGTGCAACAGGGAATTACATGTAATTCCCATTTCTATAGTATGGGCTAAGTCTAATCATACAAATTGCATAATGAGGGAGACCTCTCAAGACAGTTCAGTTCCTTTTGGCTAAAGTTTTTGATGTACTAGATGTTAATATTAGTGATTAAGCAATTTTCTCAATCTGCCATTCTTTCAACTGCAGTTCATATACACATCATATACTTCTTGTATGAATTTCTTTTCTCTTCTTTTTATCTGAGCATCTCACTATCTCTTATATCTTTATTCTGCCTAACCCTCAGAAGAAAGGAAGCCCTGTTTTTCAGAGGGTGAAGTAAGAGACCTGACCAAAACGTTAATCTGCAGAACAAGAATTGCAGCCACAGCCATTTAGCACTGCGCAGATGCTGGGGATAAAATTAGTCTGCAAATATTGCAAAGGTGTCAGGTTCTAGTCCTACAATAGAAAGATGACAGGCTTAGCTCAATTGTATATCTTTTTTCTTAAAACTACCATAAATTAAACAACAAAAATTCATTGAAAATGATTATTTTGGTCATAGTTAATGATGATTGTACTTATGATGATCATTCTTTTAAGTTGATTCACTAGCTTTTACCATAACTGTTATTGCATAGCTTATTTCAAGTATGAAAAAGATAGTCACCTGATAACTCCAATGTCTGCAGTCTTCACTACAATGCTTTCCTTTTATATCCTTCTGGTACTATTTCTGGTGAACTCTTGTGGTGTTTTTTTTTCTTTTCTTTTCTTTTCTTTGTTTTCCCATCTTTCACATTAGACTAGTTATTACTTCACTCTTTCTCCTTGGTTTCTACTTCCCTTCTATCAACTTTTCTTCTTTCCTCTATTTTCATGTTTCTTCTTGCTTTAATACAACCTTTCTTCTTTTCCAGTATCAGGTCTCTAGCTGAACTGAGAGTGTCCTTTTAAGGCCTTAAGCAGCTTGCTGCTCTGTGTAGGCAGAACTATAATCAGTATCAGCTTGTCTCAGTCTCATTCCTAGAAAAAAGGCAGAAATTACAAAAAGCAGAAAACTAGGGCAAAGAGCAAAAGGAACATCTCTCTTCAGGAGCTGCTGTGCTACATTTTGGGATGAAGAAACATGATTTCTGTGTCCCTTTCCCCCAAACACACTTCAAGTATATTGTTTCCAATATTAGCCTTTAATAATGTATCAATTTAGCACAAGTATTATATAGAATTGGAAAAAAAAAGTAAATAGTTTGCCCTTGATTTATATATTAAAGAAACAGTAACTTAGCATCAATAAAACATTTTGTTAAAAATATGTCTTAATTTTATAAATATTTTTCTTGGTATTCTTTTTGCTTACCAGTACAGAATTATAGAATATATACCTCCCTAATATAGAATTATATACCACTACAGTATGCAGTATAATATAGATTTTGCTCACCTGCTTACTCTCTTGTATCTTTACCTCCTATATACGATCATGGGGGGGGAAAAAGAAATCAGACATGTAGCCAGAGATCTATTAGAAGAAAAAGTCTTTGCTAGTCTGCACTAGTAATGACTTCTGCAACCTTTGGTATATTCAAAGTTCCAATCTTTAATCTCGTGCAACTTCTGCTTAGGAGAAAACAAACTCACAAATATACTTTGCTATTGACCAAATTTGTAATATTTGCTGGTTACTCAATGCTCTGTGAAGCTCCCTCAGACATTCTCACTCCATTACTTTTAATGAAACTAATTCTCAGGTGCCTGCCCTAGGAAGTAGGTATCTCGGATATCCACAAAGCTGCCTGCCTTTCTAATTTACTAATGGATGAGAATTTAGGAAGATCACACTGGTAGTAAAGCATTTTAAAGCAATTTGAAGTTTAATAGGGTAAAATGCAGTACCTCGTGATATTCCCTGCGTGTGAATATTGCACTTTAAAATGTCTTCTTGCATAAAGTTAAATATTAGAAATCGCCACTTACATAATTCTTACATATACATATAC
>JAUBOD010000918.1:393948-408761 GCA_032353885.1 Nothura maculosa
TGAGCCATGTGCTCTAGGTGACCCTGCGTGTGCAGGGGGGTTGGACTAGATGACCTCTAACGTCCCTTCCAACCTTACACATTCTATGATTCTGTGATTCTATGAACTGTAAAAGAGCATGCTAAAAAGGAAGAGACAGATAGTGAAATATTGATTATAGCAAGATAAGAAATTTTAGATCTTTTTAGCTTGCTCCTCTCCAATTTCTGCTTCTGATATTTCTGTCAATATTTACATATATTAACTCCTTAAATATTTATGAGCCATATTTCTATTGCTCTTTACCTCATAGGTTCAACCATTTAATTAATTGATTTTCATAAAGTTATAAATTCAACTTCAGTAACAGCACTGAATCAGCAGTGTGGAATGAGCATTTTTAAAACTCAATCTTGAAGGAGAAATTATTATTTTGAAATGTGATTATAGAGCAATATGTGCAGTTTATCTTGTTCAGTAGCGTAAGAATTGATTATCAATATGTTATTACTCTAAACATTCTCCTGAGTGGTATTGTGCAGGGCTATGGACCAGAAAATGTCTGCAAAAGCTGGGAAGTGAAGTAAAGAAAAATTAACTTGTAGTAATTTACCCGTGTCACCTTTGGTGTGTAAAGTGAGGGCAAAGGTGTCAGCTTCTCAGATTATGTAAATTTTCTTTGGGCCATTGAAATCACAGGAGCTGTGTTCATTTACAGAACTGTCCACAAGCTTTTTCTGCCTGGCTTGTCCACAGATGTCCCAACCTAATTTTCTCCATGGATTTTTTTAATTCTGTGCTACAGTGTCAAATTTCTTGGATATAATGGATATGGGAGTTAGTTAAAATCTATTAACTAACTTAATAGTAATTAGTTTTGTTAGAAGCTAATCAGTTATGAAAACTGAGTAATTCTTCAAGATTCGCAGCTCTTGATAAAACACTTTCCAATTGGAAAACCATAGCTCCTTTATTATTTTTCACATGGATCATAAATTTTTTTTTTCTTCAAAGACTAGACAATAGTTTATCTAGCTCAAGAATATTGCAAAATAAAGGGTAAAATTGCTCCAAAACATCCAAAACACTACCATGTTACTGTCTAGTTAAATGCTGGAAATATGGTGTGGGGCTTTATTTTTTTATTATTATTATGATTTTTTTTTTTTGGAAAGAGACAGTATATGTGCAGTTTTTGCATGTATTAATGATCCTCATTTAAATTAAAAGTAGCCTAATAAATAAGAAAATCCGGAAATTTTCAGGCATATTTGACTTGTAGCTGTGTTCATCCTTTCACGTTAAGTAAAGCCTTTTCTCCTTTAACTTCATTGGTAATCTCTGTACTATGTGGTCTGTTGAACCAAGCAATTGGTGTCAATATAACACCATTTTCTCATTAGTTAAAATAACTCCAAATACCTTTATCTCCAAGCTTTGTTGTTTGTTTGTTTCTTGCTTATCCTTTTATCCCCTCTTTGCTTGTTTTTATTTTATGGATGCTTTCCTAACTGAAAAAAATGGAAGAAATAGGATATTATTTTGAAATTCCTGTATGCTACCACTCCAATTCCATTATTCCATTTCAGTCATAACAGCTAGAATAGGTGATACATTAAAAACAATCCTAAATTACAAATCTTTAGATGGCTGCCCCAAGATAATGCTTTTGCTAATGAAGCAGATTGAGTCAAAACTAGTCAAGGACTGGAAATAAGCAGGCCTTGAACTAATACTTTCTTTTACTGATGAAGACATTATGTGAAACAGATGTCTACACAATTTATAGACATTTGTTATATGAATCATCTTTTCAATAATGGATATTTTACTCTCATATCCATAGAATTTTGAGGTTCTTTGTTTCACTTATTTCACAAAAAAAAAAAAAAAAAAAAAACAAAAAAATGCTCTGGTAGATGTATTGCAAAGTCTTTCTGTTTTATATTAGAAGTTAATTTTGTTTTAGGAACAAGTGAATGACTCAACATTTCTGCTTCTTCACAGAAGGTTAAGTTTGGTGTGATGAGCTGGTTGAAAATGTTGAGGATATAGTGTAAAGCACAGTAGTTTAGATTCAAGCAAGGAATGTTAATAAATGTAATGTGTAATGAATGCATGCATTTCTTGGTAATGAATCAGATATTACAGATTCTCTTGTTATAGACAGTCCCTTCTTCATTTCCTCTATCTTAAAGCTCAGGTGGGGATTAAGCATACAATGAGGAACTCTAAATAGCATTAAAATAAGCTCTTACTATTTAGTGTCTTGTTGAAAGCACCACCTCACGTATCTCAGCTGAGGTGACCCATCCAGTTGTGGGTTCATTTCTCCAGGGCTGTTTCTTTTGTACCTTCCACAGTAGAATATGCAAGGTATTTCTTAAAATTGATCAGTAGTGTCATACCTCATAAAGAGCTAATCCAAAAAAAAAAAAGCTTGTGATACTCCACATTTTCAGAATATTGATGCGCTAATTATGTTTTTGCATAAAAGAAATATTTACTGCCCATAAGAGGTTTAAATGTGACATGGTGTATCTTATTAGAAAAGCAAGACAGAAGAAATACGGAAATCAGTTTATAATACCAACATGCACCCGAATCAAATTTCATTGTCAGGAGTATTATTGCTTTTATCATGACTTCAATCCTATTCTTTAACTTCTGGTCCTTTTGATTTCATGGCATGGGGACTTGTGACAAAACTTTTCTCTTTCTATGACATGGAAGGCTTATTTTTTGGTTTGAAACCATTCGAAAGATAGCCAGAAATGCTGCTTTTAATAGGCTGATACTAGACTAAAGAAAACTTACCAAAGAGGTGATCTGACAGTTAAGCTTTGATAGATTAGACCTACATATGTCTTGCATCTGCATGTGACCTGATGCCACTGTGGCCTCAGGAAGACACGTGCTGTGCTTGTGAAACGGAGCAAAAAAGGCATACTATTTCTTGCAGCATGTTGCTTTTTCATGATTCAGGCTCCGGCTTCCTTCTACTGTCTTACAGATACCTCAAATCATAGTCCTCATGCATGGAGTAGAACTGGAGTAGTTTATTCTCATTAATTAATAAGAATTAATATTAATATTAATTAATACTTTTAATTAAAAGTACTTTTTAAGCATGCTTTAATTAAAAGCATGCTTTAATTAAAAGTACTATTTAAGCAGGCTTTATATACATACTGCAAGTAGGAATTCTGTATTTAGGGGGATTAGAAGAGTTCTATTAGAAGATTAGAAGAGTTCTATAACCAAATTAATACTGTAGTTGGAACTAAGATTTGATTGTTTAAAATTAAAAAAGCTATAATAAAAAAAACCTAATCACCCATAAAATCTTCTTGCTAAATGAAAAATATACTGAAAATAATTTAAGAGGTGGTGGAGAAGTAATGATCAAATTAGAATGAAAGGCAAAATGTCCTCTGTGAAAGAAATATTAACCTAGAAAAATGTGAGCTAAATTTCTTTGTCACTCAGAGGTACAAACATTTTTATATATTTCCTTATCTTTGTAGAAAAGGGGATGAAAATTCTTTACATGTATATAACAATATGCTAAATAAGACAACTATGTCTGGAAAGCATATCATATGTCATCCATTTAGCATGGATCATATGAAAGTAGAAAGCTGAGACTCTTTTCTATTTCATTTTTATCTGTCATGGTTTAAAGTGCTTTCTAAAACAGCATTTATGGTTTCTACCAGTAAAGAAACCAAATATCTATATTCTGTGGAATGAAGCTTTCAAGAGAAACAAAGAATTAGGAATAAGTGTCCTTCCCAGAGATCCTTTTTGTTTTTCCAATACATTGCAATTATTCTTAGCTTAAAAAAATGAGTGAGAAATACAGATATTTTCCCACATTGTTATCATCTTTTTTATTATTATTATTGTTTAATTAAGGGCTAACATCGCCTTTCTCCAATCTGTATTTTCCATGGAGAAATGTAAAATGTTTTAAGTGCCTTCTTTTAGGAAATGAAAGAAGAGGAAAGGGAAAAGCCAATATATCATAAGCAAAGAGGTTTTATCCCAGGAGAGCTTTTATACGTTAAAAGTGACTCTTACTGCTTTTAAAGTGAGGAAATGTGGCACTGCATTTCCAAAGTTCATGGTACATATTTTCTGAAAATACTGGCAAAGTGCAGAAAAGCAATTTGAAAGGTCAGCACAGCACTTTTGAGGTTAGAATATTTACATTTATGAAGTTGGTATGAGGAGTCCACATCAAATTATTTTACAATATGTCCCCAAACAGTTTTCATTCAAAATGAATGCAGGTACTTCAGTTTCTCTCTAAAAACAGCTGTTCCCTAAACTAAACTACTCAAAAGATTGTAATTGTGCAAAATAGCTTCTAAGGGGCCTCATTCAAAATGCAGCATGATCACAAATTGGTTTGCAAATTCCCTATTAATTTGAGGTCCTTAGTGATACGTGATGTACAATAAAGCTCTTATGTGTCAGAAGTGCAAACTATCATCTAGAATGATCATGGTAACAAACAAATTGTGGTAGTCTCATTTATTCAAGGCCAGATTCACATGTGCAAGTTTAATAGGAGAAAAAACAATCTCTTGTGTAACATGGATACAGTCCTGCTGTTCCCAAGAGTGATTGGTTTATTCTAACTGTACTTGGAACAGTGTTTTCCAAACTCTCTGCTATAAAGAAGCATCAGACTTAGCCCAAAATAGCGATAGGTTCCATCTACTTCAGAGCGCTTTGTGTGCTCATATTCCCTGTTTTTGTTTAAACTCTGTTATGCTGTAAGATGTCATTAGCTGCTTTTTAGCTCATATAAGGCCTATGTCTGCCTTTTGAAAAGTGTTCCACACCCTCTGGATGCCCACCCATTACCATATTTGCCCTACTGCAAGGTTTAGCGTTGCATTGACACTGCTGTGTGTGCTTGGCCATAGTCTTGTATCTTACTTGCTTTCATAGCAATTTCACAAGCCAATGTCAGATAGACTTGCAGGTCTTAAATCACGTGTGCAGAAGTAGCCTCTTCTGTTGCTTTGTGTCAGAGCTCAGCAAAGCAAAATTGAAGGATTTTGCAGTTATTATCAATACCACTGGTTCTGATAACAGTTGAGTATTTCTGGGCATCTGACTGTCCACATGGAAATACTGAAAAAATAGCTAATTCATTTAAGTTAATTCCACAGAATATGTGCTACATGTACAATAGGACCAAATCAAATAGATCCACAATTTGACATGGATCAACACATTTTTGTACTGGAAATTGTGGAAATTCTGTTTGTTTTTATTATATTCAGAAAAATAAAACTTTACATTTTAGAAATAAAAAAAATACAATAAGGAATATAACCAGATAGGAGTTTTTTGTTGTACTAATAAAAGATATGTTCAACTCCATGTACATTAGTGCTTTCTAGTGTGACCATACATTATTACAAGCAGAACGAAAATCTTCCTGTATAAGCTTACACATACTTGGAACATGCTTCTAAAGTTAACTCAGAAAGTATTCATAAAAAGTGATTATAGATAGTTCTAAGTTGGATAAGTACCAGTCTTCCAGACCTCATTTCTTATCAATGGAGAGCAGGCAGCACTTTTAATGGACAGCTCATTTCTAAAGGAAAATAATTAAGGCATTTTTGTTATATCCCACAATGTTGGGAAGCCACATTTCAGCTTGGCATATCATGGTTATAACTGAATATTCCAAATGTATTCATGGACTATTTCCTTTTTTACTTCTTCCCACCCCCTCTAGCCTTTTCTTTCCTCAAGGTCTCTCACATATTTAAGTTTGCATGGCATTTTTTTTTTCTCTTATATTTTATGTCAAGCTATAGCAAAGGAAAACACTACTCACATCCCTAAGTCTAGCTGTCTTTGATCATATTGTCTACTTCCAGTCTCTCTGTTCTGTAAAACCTAGGAATCCATGTACAAATTCAAAGGCTTTCTACAAAATGTGAGAAAAACAAAAGCCATGTGGTATAAAGCGAATTAAGATCACATCTAAATGCAGGTATATGTATACTTACTCCAATACTTAAGATGAAAAATATTTTCTGTAGATAGAAAGTGTGTGTGTCCAAGTAATTGATAGTATTGCTTCACTAGTTCAGACATTACATACACACACATGTCTATATATATATATATATATGGATATGAGATGGCTTATGTCTATAAAATGGCTTAAAATCCCATATTTTATCATGGTTTTGTTTTTGCAGTGAAATAGAATTTAGAGAAAGAGCAACATTATGCAGGAAAAAAATGATTGCTGGGATCACTTTTAAATAAATGTAGCCAATTTATCCAAAATTTTAGCCAAATTAAGGGAGTAAAATGCACTGAAAAGTATTTTCACTTGATTTGGAAAATGCTTTACCCAGTTCAATACAGAATCTTCTCAGGACTGTTTATGTATGGATATCCCCTGCTTTTGTGTCTGCAAGATATTCTACCAAATGCCTGCACATAGTTTTCCACATCAGTGTTGGTGATCTTAAGAATAGAGGTCAATTTGGCTTGAAAAAAACAGGATAAGTTTGAGTACTAATGGAGGCTGATAGCCGAAATGGCATATAGGTGACCAAGGATCCATTGCGAAAGCATTAGCTTCCAAGATATATAATTAATGTTCCAGGCTGAACTCCTGTATTTTATGTCATGCTAGGCCAGCTGTCTTAGGGAAGAATCCTAATTGTTTTCAATACCAAGATCATCATTCTCAATCGACTGAGTATTGACATTTTTTTTTTGGACACATAAAAGTCATCAAAGCCTGGCAAAATGCTGTAAGAGAAACTCAATCTCCGGATGGTTATCTGGCAAGTGTGCAAGCATATAGCAACAAGCAACAACTTATTAAAGGTACTGAATCAGTAAAGTGGTCCTTCAGAAAAAAAGGGACATCTTGTAACTCCACAATGGGCAAAGAATGGCAATTACTCATTTTCAGCTAAATATCGATAGGTTTGTTACTATTTTGAGGACCAGTAACAGGTCCACTTGCATAAAAAATCCTCCATCCCAGCATCCTGTTTCCACAAATGACTGCTAGCAGATGCAAAGATTATATACACTAAGAATTTCAAATGGTATTTCTTCCACAAAGACAACAAGTACACTGGATATAAGCTACAGTTGGTTCCTGTAGTTTCCAATACTTTTGCATCTCTTATTTATTACCTGCTGTACTGCTTTCACTGCAAGTCTGCTCTTTGAGTTGTTAGTCTTTAATAACTTTAATAAAGTGGTTCACAGGAAATAGAGAAATGCACTCCATCTTGCAACAGGTTTCTAGATGCTTCAGAAAAGCTGTACTGCAAAAAATTTCTTGAAGCAATGACTTCTTAGCATCAGATTATTCTTTATTGATTGTTTTTCTATTAATAGTCTTACCATTGATATATAATTAAGAGAGTCTTGTCTAAGTTTAAAAAACTGAAGGCAATTAAAGGTTTATATAGAACACCTTTTCTGGATTATTTTGTTTTAAAAGTTCACTTCAGTAAAACCTATGATGTGTAGACTGGCCTTTTTCTTTTTCATTTATTCCTTGGACAAAAAGAAAGTAGTTTTATTCTGCACTAAACTGTATTGAAAGCAGAAGTATCAGCTACATCAGTCAAGGTCACATAAAGCAATGATATTCTCTGTTCATATATTCAGTGAAGTGTGCTTAAATGGGAAAATTCACATTCCTCAATAGCAATGGTCACTATGTTCTTACACATATAACGATGATCCTTAAGGTTTGTATGAAGCTCATCTTTGCTTGAAGGCAAGAGCTTCTTAAATAAAACCTTTATTGGCTGCCTAATATTTGTCATCATTCACCCAGGACCAGACTGAATCTGGGTTTATGTCCTGTAAAAGGTATATCTTACTGTTGAGCTGCTTCAGTGCCTTAACCTGAAGGCTCACCCTCTCACTATCAGTTTTCAAACTTCTCAGCATAAATAATGCTAAGAGCTGCAAATAGCAGTGTTGATGTAACTGTTAATAGTTCCATGTGATATTTATTGCCTAGAAAAATCAAAGCTCAGTTGGCATGGCTCTGCATGTAATGTTTCTTAAGGCCTTTCTTGTAAGTAAGCAAGTAGGGAAGCAGTGCGGTCCCTTGACGACTGCCATATTTCCTTGCAGCTTGTTCTGCGCTGCGCGTGCCTGCGGGCCTCAGAGCACTACCTTGGCCCTCAGGATGGGCAGGAACCCTCAGCAGCGGTTCAGAACAGCAGCAAGCTCTGCTTTTGCAAAGAGCTGCACCTCAGACAGGCTGCCCATGCCTGCTCCAACTGTGCTTGGCTTTTGGGTGTATCTCAGACCAACCTGTCACACAGGCATCCGTGCTGCATACCTAATATATCAAAATGGGAGGAATAAATGGGTACAGCATTGCAAATGGAATAACGTGAAAGGAAGATAATGCCTACTTATTTTTAGAAACTGTGCTCATTTTTGTTGTTATTTTTCTCTGTTATCACAGTAAACAAAAGTGGCATGATTTCACCAAGAACATGGATTTGCTTTTTACTAATCAAATCTTTCAAAACATTATACATACTTACCTGAATTATAGAAAATGAAATAATCACAAAAGCTTAAAGTTTTTGTGTGATTCTTGTGTACATAATCTTCCTGTCATTAGTCTCATTTGTCTTTCCTCTCCTACTTGAATAAGTACAAAAGCCTACATTCAAGATACCAAATGGGAAACAGCAAAGTGCTGCAGCATTTGTCCTGGCTAGTAAAAACAGGCATTTATTTGACAGAGTGTTACCAGGGAAAGGGAGGGATACAGTGAAAATAACAGCACTCCTGAGAGAACTTAACACACCCCTTATAGTCTTTCTCTCAGGACTAATCCACTCACAGTTTTACCTCTTCACACAGCCATGCATTTTGCAATGACCATATATCAAATCCTATCATAATAGTATCATGATGACATTGGAGCACTGTTTCATATACAATAGTTAATGATGATGATGATGACAGTTTCTGGCTTGTATCTATTTTCAGGTTACTGAAAGCTTTGCAGAAACTTCTGAACATGAAGCCTGGGGAATGGATGGGAAAGAAGAGAAGCAGAGAGCAAGCAAGAAGGTAAGCACAGCAGTCATTTCCCAATGAAATATATCTATCCGAGCAAGAATCCCAGTCACCTCTTATGACATTAACCCAGTAATGATACCACAAACATCTTTCCTTCAGATCAGACAAGTACACAAGATAAAGCTAGGGTCTTTTAATAATTTCTATGCACTAACTTTTATCATAAAAGGAATTTCTGTCACAAACCTACTTTTTGAAAGGAAGCTTCAATTAAAAAGCAACTTTTATAGGAATGATGGAAATTAATTGTCTTCTGCTTCTTACAGAAAATACTTTATTCAAGGTAATTGTAAGACTTATTGCATTTGGAATTTTAGTTGTTCTTGAACATGTCGTTTTATTTTTTCTTGAACTCTTGATGACTACAATTTCATATTTGATAATTGAAATTCTTGTTTTACATTTGTACATTTTGGTAACTTTTACTGTGTCTCAATTTCATTAAAAAACCAGAATTTTTTTTCAGTAAAAGAAAAATACAATTGTAAAGAGGATATATGCTGAAACTAATTGAATTTTGAAGCACTATTTGTCACAGTTATAGATAGGCTTATAATATGTTCATGCCAATTAAGCAATGAGAATAACTTACAATTCGAGACCCATTAGTTTTCCATTTTACAGTTTACATCTTCACCTGATTTGGGAACACATTACTCTAAAAACTTACTCATTTGCCAAGCACAGTTTCTAGTTAAACAATCACTCTCATATAACACTACACGTACATCTCTCAAGGTCTTGTCTAGGAGCTAGAGGTTCCAATTCTTTCAGCCCTGCCAGGCTGGTGAGCATCTTCACACACACCAAGGGCAAACTTTCCCATTTATGGCCTTCCATTGTCTGCTGGCATGGAAGTTTTACATGCAATCTTTTTTATCCTAGCCTTCATGTTCAGAAACATCTAAGCCAAGTTTTAAAACTAAATTTAATAAACTATTTTTTAAGATGAGTGTTGTCCTCCTTAAATTACAGTTTACTATTTCTTCTTCATGAAGAAGCACCTCATCTTGTGATCTTCTGATGCAGTAGGGACCAGTCCTGTAGATATAAGTAGAGTGTTAAAAGTTTATGCTGTATTTCTAAAACAGCAATGAAATGGTGAAAAGAAACAGGCAAAGAAGCATGCTAACATTTTCTAGGATTTGTTCCTTTAAGATAACTTTTTTGCTTGTTTGTTTGTTTTGATTTTAAATCACAAAGAAGTTTAAAGAAAAAAACTATAAATCTCAGGCTGTACAAGCTTTGCTGTCTAAAGGCCATGATATGTGAATACAGTAAAAGCAGCCACATTTATTGCATTATACAACTTGCCCACTAAACAAAACCGTATGAGCTGTCTTTAAAATATCCTGCCATGACTATTTTAAATTTTATGGCAAAATATAGAATTATCCAAAAGAATAAAATGACAGCACAGTGCTTCCTAATACATAAAGATATAACCTAGTATATGAGAGGAAAGAAAAACCAACCAAATGAACAAAAACAACAACAAAAAAAGAGGCATACACACAACACCTTTTTAATAATTACAACTTGTGTCAACAGAACAATAGAGAAATGTTCTGGAGCACATTCTGTGGCATATAGAGAATGTGCCACACAGTAGCCAAAATACTGAAACTATATATATGTGCAATGTTTGCTAGTCTATCTTCCAGCATGTGATAAAATAATCAGAGATGATGCCTTCACTATACATTTTCAAATTTAATTTTAATAGTTATTCATGGTAACAGGTAACAGGTTATTATCAAGGAACATTAAACTGCTGTTTTATTGTTCCTCCTGTGACAGGAGTAAAGTGCTTTATGGTTTAATTTCTATAGGAACATGAATTTCTACAGGAACAATGTAATATTGAACATTTGCATTCTCCTGTTATATATGAGAACAGGTGTTACAAAATCCAAATGACAAAAATCTGTGACATTAGGTTGAATCCTAGTATCTCCTGCCGTTGCATAGTACAATTAATGTACAGTTGCATGGAGAGTAGACTGGTAAAGAGCTGACAAAAAAATCTATGTTTTTTTTCTCTTATTTCTGAAAAGCTCTAAGGACTAATATTGTAAACTTCTTTGCAAACCTCTCACCTTTGAATCTAAATGATCCACCTCTACATCCTTTAAATGAGTGCTCCTGCAATTGTGGTATGTGATTTTTCACATTCAAAGCAATATAGTAATGTAGAGAACTTGCATATACAATAAATAATTCTTTAAAAAAATTCCCCCCAAAATACACTTCCCTTCCACAATTTGATTCTAATCCTCTTTCTTGTTGTCCACTTTAACAATTATTTACATTAACTGAGGAGTGTCACAGGTTTTGTGAAAAATGAAACATGAAAAAAAATGAAACATGAAAAATGAAAGGCAATATTATTCTGAGAGAAAGAAACATAGTTTCTGGAGTGAGCAGGCTGCCTCTTCAAAAAAAAAAAAAAAAAGGTGAAACAATAGCTGGAGTGGCAGAAAAAAAGTTACTGTGCTGCCTCATTTTGTGCACTGCAATTACTTCTGGAAATATGCTTGCAGCCTACGAACATAGCACAGCTGGAGGAACCAGGGATTCATACAAGGCACATGAGCTAGATAAGAAAGTGCTTTTGAAGGAAATGCCCAGGGTTATGTTTAAGTAATCCACTTTGAACCAATAACAGTATTCTGAGGGTAAAATAAATCTCAGAATGTTCTGTGCAGTGACATGCCTTGCTTAAGGAACTATATTCTCTTGGATGTTACAGATGTGAAACCCTAGTCTTAAATCAGCCATGGCACAGCCACTTATAACTGCCAAGAATGGCATTATTTCATAGCTATGAGGTTGTGTCTCAGAGCTGAGTTGTTGCTCTAGCTATAGCAAAAGTATGCCAGCATTATATTCCCCCTGTAGACTTAATTAATAGTATGATAGTCAATGTCTTAGTGGATAGTAATCTAGGCATTAGTGTCTCCTGCCTTATTCGGTGGAAAAGTAATTTAAATGACAGTTTTCATGACAAATTTTCTCCAGGGGAAGGCTTGCATAAGCATGAGTAAAAGAATATGATCCATCATGTCTAATTTTGTATGATCCTATGAAAAGTTCTGAAAAATAATCCATTTATTCAATTCATGGGACTTTCTTGATATGGCTAATGCACATGAACCACTTTCAGAAATCTTCAGAATCCCAAAATAGTTTAGGCATGAAGGGAAAAAATTTATCTGAGCAATAATTTAATGCATATTAATGACCAAAATGATTAAGTAAAACTGATCCCAAAGGTTTCAAGAGACAGCAGTTTGAGTTTTGGGCTAGCCTTCAGTAATTTTGTACAAAGCAGAGCAAGAAGACTGATAAGCAAAACAAATAAGCTTATTGTAGCTGCCTAACTTGCATTGTTAATGAGCATCTACTCTGACTTCACATCGTGTAAGCAATGTGAAGCAATGAGAGAGTTTTTATGCTCAATTACTTCAAAATATAATGCCAAAATGATCTGAAGAATTTCAACATCTACTTTGTTATTTAAAACTATCTATTAAAAAAAAAATAAATCCTTGTTTCACCAGGTGATTAGAATGAATTGCTCTGTCATGCATGAGTTCAGATACTGAAGTCAGTTCAAAAATGAGAACAATCCAGCTTTTGATATTTTAATGTTCAAACCTAAAATGTGACCCCACTTGTTCTGGAATAAGATTATTACATTATCATCCAACATAGCAAAAGTTGTCTGAGGGAACACAGACATTACTGTCAGTGTCTTTTGATGAGAAGCATATTCCTTGATTCTATCCAATAAAAACCATTTGCAAAGGATTGCAAATGCATGCATCCAAATACTTCACTGTATGCAATTTAAAAGATGAAATAGAATATTTCTACTCAGATTGCAGTTTCTTAGCCCTAATGACCTTTGTCCTCAAAGATACCTAGATACTTGGTTTGTTTCCAACTAAATCAATTTTTCAAGTATAGAAAAAGCTTTAGTGGCCTATGTGAGGCAGTATCATCATTATGTAAATGAGTCATAAATGGTTAGTTGAAACCTATTTTGCCCTTTGGACTCTCTCCCTGGGACAGTGTATATACTAGATTGATAGGCACCAAAAATTTTATTTTATACAAATAAATATAGATATAGAAGACAAAAATGAATATTCACTCTTCTGAGTAATTTTAAATGATTTAGAAATTGATCTACAACTGCATAGTGCTATAGGAGAAAACAAAAGAACCCAAACCAATAGAGGGAGGAAAAATTGAGGAAAACTGCAACGGCAGAACAGAAAGTTTTCAGTTCCCCATTTTGAGACTCCAAAGCAATGGTTGATCATCAAAATACGTACCCACAACAGATAGTTTTATTGAGCTTTAACACAAAGCACTCAAAAAGCTAAAGCCTGGCTGGAAAATAGAAAATATACACTAAAACAGATCTATTCAAAAATCACTACCTTAGTTCCAGGATTTTCCATCAAGGCTATATTTATCTACCTTATGACTCAAAGTTGAAGTTCTAGCATAGAATAAGTACCACTCTGTTATTAATATTAGTATTTTCAAACTTTTTTTAACCTTAAGCTATGAAAGTACAGGTAATCACTTACATCTGCATATTGTGATAGATGGATAAGTATCGCTGTTTGGTGCTTTGATATCATAGGTAAGAGAGATTATAATATAAAATATATACATTGAGCATGTAAGGCATTAGCAAATTCTAAATAAAACAATGAATCTTGAATGTAAAAATACCTCTAGTATGAAAAGAACCACTTGCACTCCTATCATTGAATGAGATGAATGAGAGAGACCCAACTTTAGATTCTCTTAACCTACACGTGACTAGAACTTCTGAAAAATAAAGTGACTGATGTAGGAACCTTTGAACATTCTGAGCATTATTCCTCCTAAATTCATTCTTCATGAGGTAAAAATGTATTCTATTCCAAATGTTCTTGGCAAGCATGATTACTACTTCTTGCTAAATGCCTCTGCACCATACGTTTGGCTTAGATTTGTGAAAGTGTTTGAGAACTTTGAAAAAATTATTCATCTATATTTATTCCAAACATTAAAAACCTTTCAGAATTGATACTAAGCTTTCACAATATGGATTTTCAAAGATCGTACTGTGCGAAAAGTGTGAGCATATGTTTTCATTGTATTAAATAAATTGAATTTCAGACCTTCTGGCTTCCCTAATTCCTGAGCCATGGAAGTCACTAAGCAAAATGACTTCTTTTATGGCCTAACTGTTGAAATGGAAAAAAATGCTCTTACTCTTATTTTTTTCTTTTTTTTTAATACTGAGGAACTGAGGGGAAAAAAACTTTTATTTTTAACAGTTATCTGGAGCAGAACTCAGAGCAGACAAACTAAAATAATTGTTTCAAACTTACTCTTAGTAAAAAAATAATCACCCAACAGCTGGGATTGGAAGGCACCTCTGGAGATAGTCTAGTCCAACTCTTCCTGCCCAATCGGAGCTAAAGAAGGCTGCCTAGGACAATGTCACATTTTTAGCATCTCCAAGAGTAGAGTTTCAACAGCTTCTCTAAGCAACCTGCTTCATTCTTGAATTGTTCTCACAGTTCCCAGAATCACAGAATCTCACAGAATCACAGAATCTATAAGGTTGGAAGGGACCTCTAGAGATCATCTGGTCCAAACTTCCCGCTCCAGCAGGCACACCTAGAGCAGGTGGCACA
>JAUBOD010000918.1:408861-423741 GCA_032353885.1 Nothura maculosa
GAAGACAGTCTGTGCACCAGTGCCCCCGATTGTCCTCCCCAACTCCCTGAAGTCTCTTTTGATGGCCCGGAGGCTACACGTTGCCGTTTCCTCCGCACCCACATGTAGGACCATCAACGGGTAATAGTCCGCGGATCGGACCAATCTGGGAAGCTGTCTAGTGACAGTTAAAAAAAAAAAAACTTTTTCTTATGTTTAAAAACTTATTTCTTCATATATTTCAATTTGTACCTCTTGCTTTGTCACTGGGTACCACTGAGAATAGCCTGCTTCCATATTACTTACTCTCTTTCTTCGGCTATAGGTGCATGTTGGCAAGATCCACCCCCAGGGCCTTCTCTTTTGAAGGCCATAATTTTGACAGGCAAATTGATATTTTAAAAATATTTGCATTTAAATATATTTGCATTTAAAAAGTTGGAATTGAATTTTAAAAACTGGTGATTAATGTACCTTACTTTTCAGTGCAAGGACAGAAAGTAACCGTCAACTGAATTGAAAGCTAACAAATACTTTTTTCAAGCCTTAATGACCTTTTTCCTTATATGGGAGGCAGGTCAGGAATACTGAGCTTACATTAGGCCTTCTATCATTTTCATTTTGAAAAGCTATTCATACAGAAGTGTCACTTTTCAAAAACATTCTAACAAAAAAATATATTTAATATTAGCATACTCTTTGCAACTGTGTCATGCCATGTCACTTTATCTTAAAGGTTACCAAGCTTAATGCAATCTGAGCATAATCATTGCAAAGGCCTCATGGAAGAAATAAGAAGAAACGTACTTCTTGGCTACATACGCTACAGTAGGAACAAACCAGGAATACCAAGAAGAGAACTTGAAAAGATCAGTATCCTCTCCTTATTTTTATATACTTGGATGAGTTCAGAGACAAGATTAGGTTAGTAGTAAGTCTATTCCTGTCCAGTATGGCTGTTCTGCCCTGCAGTTACTACAGAAAAATCAGTAGTATCTTTTTGCAAAAACAACTTTATGAAGGAGGATCATTTCTTCCAAAGAAGCAAGACTTTCAAGGAGGGAAATGTTAGTTCTTGCCTTCTAATCCAAGGGCTCAAGAAAGGGAAAAGAAACTTTTCATCCTACCAGCTGTCTGCTTTGCTGATAGTCTTTGTGTAATGGTCAGTCAAATATGCTCATCATCACTGTAGAAACCTGTTTTCCTAATTTAGGCTTTTCCTCACACAGCTGTCCTCTATTGGGATTGAATATGATTTTTTTTCTCATCCCACTAAAACTGACTAGCAGTGAATCCAGATGGGCAAAAGCATAGGCTGCAGTACAGAAGTAGGGCTGAATAGATTGTTTTGAAATTCACTGGCAGATGGGATGACCCGAAAGCTTTCATGTTGACTAAAACTCTTTGAAATCATACTTTTTTCTTCAATTAAAAAGAATTGTAACACAGCACTTGAAGGAAGCTTTTGTATACTATAGGAGACTAGTATAGCAAGGGACAGAGTTAACATCTTAGAGTAAGATTAGATCAATGTTCATATTGCAGGAGCCTGAAAAATGGAACTAAATATAGAAGAGCTGTATGGAGAAGCACTGCTGATAAAAGTGCAAGCCTCATAAGCCTCCAGATTACATCTGGCAATTTTTAACCTGCTAAAGTCAGCCAACCTGAGACTGTATCAAGGGGTCTACTAAGAAAGTAGGGAAGTTTGGAACTTGAGTGATGCCTGCCTTTTTGTGAATGTCAGAGACAACATTTTAAAGTTGATTTGGCACCACATTGTGACTCAGTGTACTGCAATGGCAAGAAAATGGGGAAAAAGTGAGCTCTATCCAAGTTCCCTCTAGTGCCTAAGTTCAGCACAAGTATCTATGCCAGTTTCCCTGTTGGGAATTGTCAGTTTTCCTGTAGGGAACTGTCACAGGGATGTTAAAAATAGTAAGCTAGAAGGTCCTCTAGATAGACACTTGTAAATGTATGCAGTAAAAGGTTAATAGCATAAAAAAAAAACAGATTAAGATATTTCAAGTTTTATAGTGTAAAGAGGCCAAAATGAATAAAACTCTAGAACCACATTCTTATATAGTAGAAAATAAAAATATATCTCTACATTTCTTCCAATGAGGAGGAGGATCTGCTGACCAGCAGACATTTTTTTATTTTCTCTCATGAAAGCTCCAGTGCAGAATTTCAGCTAGGCAGGACAAATAACCACCAGTAACCTGCGCAATTCAGAGCAGTCTCATAAATAATGAGGGGTACTAAGGAATAAAAATATCTTTCACACCAGGCAATACTTTTCAACAAAATATAGATTGAGGAATCTATAAAAGACAACATATAACCTCATTAGTGTGCACATGCACATGAAAAATACAACATACCATTATAACTGTGCCAGAGCAGATTGGATCTATATGGTAAAGAATGACCGAAATGTATTTAAGAAGAGACAAGTTTACATAACTCCTTCCTAATGAAATCATAAGGTAATGAAAGGCAAGATAACTCCCCCTAAAAATAAATGAAAGAAATTAGAAAGAAGCATTATTTCTCTGGTTGTTAGTGTTAAGTTAACAATATCCCTTAAGTATCTATCATATTTGCATGTTCACCTATAAAGTAATTACCAGTGGTGGCCACACTCTTCTGATCTGAAGCCCTGCTGTGCTCAGTAGCTCATTTGGGAAAGCTCCCAATTGTCTTGGCTGTCTGCTTCTTGCTAACCTCTTAAGCAGAATCGTTAAACACAGTTTCCGAGCAATGCAAACAGTAGTATATCAAAGGTTTGAAGAAGGCTGTACTGCACATAAAACACAGCTTGGAACTGACAGAGAGGAAAAAAAAATGAAAACAACGATTCTCTGAGGCAAGTAATCTCAGCTCATGCTGTTTTCTACCCCTGTAGTTCTCGTTTGGGAAAAAGCCAAGCAAGCTAATCTAACAGATGTCTGTGCCACTGCTTTAAAGTCAAAGGTAGGACACTTCTAATATCCATCTAATTCAAACAAGGAAGGCAACTCATAGGCACAAAGCAGCATTGAACAAGTACCCTCCCATCAAGCAAGAAGGTCAATATCTACCTCGCCTGTATGAGAAATAACTCATGTTATTTCATGAAAGTAGTGATCATCACACAAAACTAAATATCCCAGTAAAAGGGGAAACCTACATATTCGAATATGTCCCATTCTGCAAAACAATTGAAATGGAAGCATATTAATGCTACCTGACCGGTATGTTAGCTTTGGGTAAGACAACCTTCAAAGATAATTTATAATAGAGTGGAATTCATGATTTAGAGCTGCAAGATATAACACAGGGCTAGGTTAGCTGGGGTTATGCAAAAGAATATACATTTTTATGATGGCCATTAGTTCAAAATAGGCTGACTGGCCATTGCTTCACGAATTCTCTCTCTAGTGGTTGAATCTAAGCTTTATATTGAAACAGCATTAAAACTTAGGCACTTTGCTTGTGAACAAAGCATTTGAGGTGTGAATCACTTACAAATCTGTACCATGACATTCCCTTGTGACTTCTGCAGCTTGAAATCACAGCTCTTAGGAAACTGTTCTTCTTAATTTTGGAGTGCTAAGATTTGATTACTTGATCAGGCTACACAAGAAAAATACAGTTTTGTCAGAAGAGTATGTTTCATTTTCACATTACAGTTAGGAATAAGAAGTATAAGAATGAGTTTATTATATCTCTTTAATGCTCTGTACTATATCTCTTTAATGCTCTTCTCTTTTGTGTATATACATTTTTCTTTGTTTATATGCTTTCTATAATATGGACAAAATAATATAATTAAAAGAAAAGAACCTTTAAGGAATGAGAGAAGAAAAACCTGTCTGATTTTTAAAAGGTGTTTCTACTTCAGATTCTGAGCAAACGTTCATACATTCCTATATATTCACAAGGCCTCAGGCAGTTCCAATATGGACTTTTCTGTACAATATTCTTTCCTACATATCAATAGTTGAGGGTTGCTGCAGTGTACAAAGTCCCAGTAATTCAACATTTTCTGTAAATGTCAACAGAGGGTTATTCAGTTTCTGCAGGTCACAAGGTCTTTCAAGCACCATCTAAACTAGAACGGTGAAGATATATCATGAGAAATGAAAAGGAGAAACAGAAAGCCTCCTGGCTATTCTAAAAGTAAGGAAAGGCTCTGTGAAGTTTATTTACATACCAAACTGTATTAACAGATATACATAGCATTAAATCAGCTACTCTTTCCTGTAACAGCATTAGCAACACAAGGAGAGAGTGTCTGAAAATGTAGGCATTGATCTAACCGCATCATTTAGTCATGATTTAAGCTCTATGATTAATGAGAGGAATAATTAACTGACCACAAAATTTCTCTTTAATAGACAAGTATCCAAGTCTTCTAAAATAAAGAAAAATATGAAAACCATATTGTGTGAACTGAGTCTATAAAAGCATGAAAATAAAAATATAGTATCAGACACATTAAAACAGAACTGCAATAGAGCCAGCTGGTGTTGACAAATATAGTGTATGCAACTGTGCACTTTAATAAATAGACATCTGTGTAGAAAATGATATAGGTACCTCTTCAACATTATTTCTCCAATTAAGGATTCATCATTGTTGTCCTTGAAGCCGAAGATGGGAACATATGATCATTGGACCTTTCCAAATAGGATTCAGCTGGGAAATAGACAATCTGATCAACATTATGGCAGTTCCTCAGGATACAAGCTGGTGCTATGTTATATTCTCAGTTATTCTCCCATTCCTTACCATGGAAGTCCAATTTTCCAGGCAGATTTAACTGCAGAAATTATTCATTCAAAGAATGGTGATTGTTTAAGCATAGTGCTTAAATAAATTTTAGCCATATTTTTGTGTTGATTGCTGGTATGTTATACAGATGTTAATATTGCCTTTGAGGATCAGCTTCTTTGAAGTAGATTACATTGCTTTTAAAGCTTGACTTAAGTAGGCGTACACATACCTTAAATATGAAAAAGTTGGCCTTCAAATACTGTTCAAACAGGCTGAGTTCTGTCTGCCTCTTGTTTAAACACTGACAAGTGCTTAAAAATAGACTTTGCTACTGTGAGGAAGAGGAGGAAGGTAGGTGTGAGTGCACTGCTGGATCAGAGATCTGAGAGGATTTGAGAGAGGAGGATGGTACAGTGAACACACTGCTGTTTGTCTGAGCTCACACTGATTAATAACGCTTGGCTTACTTTTCACTTTTTCCCAGAAATAGTGACACTTCAATGTAAAGTTTAATGAAAACGGTTTCTTGTCCTCAGGCAGATATGATGAGGACAGGAAGTAATTTTAGTCACCTTTTCCCATGATATGCTGCATCATTTTTTAACTACTGTGTTTTTATTTCAAAACACTTAAATGATTTAACTGTTTTATTACCAACACATGCAGATTTGTGCATTTGTCATTAGCAGATTTCTGACAACTTTTTCAGTAAGTATTATTTTCTCTACTATTGTGTTCTGTATTTCATAACACTTGGAACACACCTACTTTCATGAGCTTCTAGTGTGGATATTTAATCCTGGCAGTCATTTTTAAGAACTTTGATAGGCAGCTGACCATTCAAGCTATTAAAGGCACAATGATAAGTCTCAATAGTCAGCCCTATGCCCATTTTTAAATTAAGCCCATGATATGGGCTTACTCAGTCATTACTAGGCCCGTTACCCAGTTATGGTCTGTGTTACTTTAGGTTAGCAGAATCAGCAGTCACAGGGATGCAATTTCTCAGGTGTGGAAAAGAAAGAATGCAGTAAAATACAGTTTTCTGCCTTCCTTCATCCATCCTTCATTCTTCAGTAGTCTAGTAATTTTCAGTTTCCTCTTATCTCACTTTTCTAAATGTATCCAATGGTACTAAAGCTAATGTTTATGTCATTTAATTACTTAAATATTTAAACAGTGATAAGCACATTTGTTCTAGTAACAAACCGATTCAAATGGTCAAGAAGACATACAATCTGAGCCAAGCATTATTTGGTTTCTCTATCTCTTAGAGACTGTGAAAGCAAATGGAAGGAAAAGCAAAGACTTAAAAGGTAATTTAGTGTGGGATGAGATCCTTTTTCTGTGATTACTAACTTCTGCTGCTGTGCTTTTTAGAAGGAATTATATCACCCAGAGGTTAGAATGAATGGTGTATTTTAGTTATTCTTTTATACCTGTGGCTTAATTCCTCTATAAACATGTAACATTATCCCTTTGAATGCTATTGGTTGTTTTCCACAGTGACACATATCCTGATCTTCAGATTTTGAGATGTAAATCCTACAGTAATATAAGAAAAGGGATAGAAAATGTTGATTTTGAAATCAGCTACAAAATGTCTAAAAGATTAATTGCATTTATTTCCTATTTATATCTGAGGACTTTCATACATAACAGGTACACTGCTGCTCTCTGGGACCTCCTTTAACTTTGTGTACTATATAAATCTGAGTTGTTTCAGTTGCATTCATACATCACATTACAGTCATGCAATAGCTAAGGAAGCAGTTGCTTCTACAATTAAAATAAAACTGTTTACAAGGATGCTACAGTAAAACTCTAGCCTTCAATCCGCATGTGCACTGACTGCATCTGTCATGTCTCCTTCAAACTTACAACTTCTACAAAGGATACTCCCTTTTAGAAAGGAGGAGATGCTTTTTAAAGTATTGTTATTTCTTTCAGCTGCTGTTACAGGAATTTTTGAAGCCAAGATTTGTCACTTGTGGCAAAAATGGGCATTTTTTGCAGACTCAAGTCAAATAAAATTTCCATAATTAAGATTCTAAGAGCTTCATAATTGATTCTATTGCATTTTAATATGTATTTCACTCAAAAATAGGTCTGTAGTTTAAATTAAAAACTCAGATTTTCACCAAAAATCTGAATAAATGAGTTTACCAGGTTTCAGTGTCTTTATGTCCTCAGACGCTTGCTGTGAGAAGGTATTGAAACAAAGCTAAAATTACGTTGTTATTCTGCATTGGAAGGCCACTTTCTTACTCTTGCCTGAGTATTTATGAGAGTATTTTCTCTGAAGATGCCATATTTCTAAGTAGTTAAGAAATTCACAGTTTTGAAGGACATAAGAGACATAAGATCTTTAAGTCTGACCTGTTACATAGCCACATACCCATAACTGGTGATTTTTGAAGCAAGCTCATACTTAGTTTCTGTAATGATACCCTGCAGCATGTATCTATGCAGTTGTTTGCAGACAGACCTAGCAAGCTCTCCACACCAGCCCAGAAGCTGGGTAGCTCCAGTGGGACAGCCCCTATGCCAATAAAGCCAGCCTAGGGGCTGAATGTATTATCTGGGGGCTCATCACCTCCCTAATATAGTTGGATAGTGCATGATTGTATTTTGTTAGCTGAGAGCTTGGGCAGGACTTGAAGACTCCTCGTCTTAAGCTATCATCTCATCTAACACTGAATAAAGCCAAACAATTGAGCATACACACTTCAACAGACTCTCAGCCCTAACTTATCTTTCCTCTAGACATGATTGAATTATGAAAGTCATGCTCAGATGAGTGCCAGTAGCTCATTTCTGTAAATGATCATGGATCTGCATGTGTCATATATAGAGAGATGTATAAATATATAGATACTAAACAGACTCTACAGCCATACCAAGTATTTTTCTCATGATCAGACAGTAGTCTGAAAGAATCTAAAATCATTACCTGATGTGATGACCCAAAATGATCCTGTCTGCCATGAAGGGAAAACATGGATTTTTTTTTAGAAAATAGATTAGAAAATATAAAGCATATTTTATAGCAGTATATACATCATTTTGTATGATAGGTTTGAATGAAGTCATGTGAAGAAAAGTCTGAGTACATTCAGTGAAAAAAAACATGTTTGTTGAAACTTGTGGCATAAGGAAGCATTATTTTTGATCACCAGCATCTAAGATCAGTTGAATAAGGAAAGAAATGCTGAGATAGCCCCAGTGAGTGCTGCTAGTGCTTTGTTTTTGGTGTTGCTGTTCTCAAAGTTTAAGCTTATAGGGTCACAAAATCCTAGCACAGATGCATTGACCTCCAGGAGAACTGTCAGATTTGAAGATAAACTCCTATGCAAGGTGTTCAAATTGACTATAGCAAAGCTCGCTCTTTCCAGATACATTTCCATGAGGACTCCCAGAATTACTTCTAAGCTATTTCTTTTGTTTTTTGAGGAAAAGAGCTAAATATATTTTTCATGTTAGCAAACATTTACTGTCTGGGACAGTCTTTATCAGAAAGCCAGAAATCTTTCTGAAACTGAGATTCACCATGCTCGAAAGCACTGTATCTGCAAAGACTGCCCTGGCATGCAGTCAAGAGTAGGAATTGTGGCCTTCGGTGCTGCTACCTATAGTATAATTTGTACTGCACTACATTATACCCCCTAGGTTTGCTACACTGTCACTGCATTCCCTAGAATCTCAAGATATTCTCCCCTGGGAAAATATGTTCTCCACCATTATCCTTAACTGAAACAGTTTCAATAACAGATGCTTGCTATGGTGATGGTTTTTGCAACTGAAAATGCTTCCCTCAGGTTTTTGTGTTGTGAGGATTTGTGTGTGTTTTTGTTTTTTTTTTTTTCTTCTTGTTTCACCTGTCATGTAATTTTTTTGCTCCAGTAGCATGAACACCAAACTAAGGGCTAAAGGGATAAACTTAACCCCCACCCCACACTGGGTTTTGGTGTGAGGATCAGTCTTTTCCACATTCACGGACCACAGCATGCTGTCTCTGTTTAAAAGAGCAGAGCAGATTTCCATTGGGAGGGTTATGGTATAACATTCACCATATGTCAGTAAGCCACTGAATTCCCTTAGTACTTGAGGAAAAGCAGCCACTGGGAACCGCACTGCAATGATCCTCGACCCCAACCCTCTGGTGTGTGATGTGGTTACAGAGAAAGCAAAGAGTAATTGAGAAAAAAAAAATTACTTCATCTTAAGGGAACAGCTTTTTCTCTACTATTGAAATTGCATTCTGTGATACCACTTAGCATCCTACTTCAGTTTTTGAAACAAGTACCTGATGGAGTATTTATGCCTTAGGACCTTTCACTGCAGATTTCAAATTAATTCTGAATGTTCCTCACAGAGGAATAGAGAGTAATTCCTTGTAAAAATGGCCTTACTCCAGCTCTTGCACTGGACATGAAACAACATAGCAAACCTTGAAGCCTATGGCCTATTTTGGCCATAATATATTTGAGGTTTCTCCTACTAAAAGAAAAATACAAAAAAAAAAAAAAAGAAGAAGAAAAGACCAAAAAACACCGTTCTTTGGGTCTGCATTATGTTTACGGGAAGAAAGAAAGGATATGAACCTTTTCAGAGTAATTCAGGTAATTAAGGTATTTTGTATGGTAGTTAGTATGTATTGTGTGAAGCTACCATCAGATTTCTATTTAATAATAGCTGTCCTTTCTAAGATTATAAGTACCAGGCACTGCAATTACCATACTAATAGGTAGTTTATGAACTGTGTGCATTTTAATGTGTACCATTCAAATTAGACTTGTTATTTTTGATAGTGTAGCTACAAAGACCTAATTATCTAGGTGTTGAGAAGTACTGATCAAAATTCTAGAAAAAAAATGTTGTTACATGTACTGGTATATATCCAAAATTCTATGTATTCTATCATAGCAAAAACAAAATAAAGTATGAACAATATTAAATATCAGTGTTTGTTCTAGTAGAAAGTTGGGCTCAGCAGTTTCTTGGAATGTGCTTCAGCAGACTTAACAATCCCTAAAATTTTAAACTAGTGTCTCTCTCTCATATAATTAGATTTATCAAATACTACTAGACTAACCGCATAGACACAGTGAACAAAATTGGGGAGTGTAAGATTTTTAACTTCTGCTTTATTCTGAGATCAACTTGCATTCTTATCAGTGATAACAGTGATTATTAAAGTCAAAGTCGGCTACATCCACCAAACTTTTAACCACTCATTCTCTGGGAATCTACTTCCAAACATAATTTTAAGACTTGCTTCTTGTGATAAAATATTCTGCTGCCCTTCTCACTGACTTTATCTCTTTCTGTCTATTAATTTGCTGAAATACTTTGTTTTGTATATCCTCATCAGTATTTTACCCAGCGTAGCAAAGATGTTACACCATTCCATTATTGGCATACTGTTTTCTTGGACTCAGTCAGCACAACATATTTCCATAGGAAGGTAAATATATTTTCGTGCCTTGAAAATATATTTACCTTCATGGCCTTGGCTGGCCATTACAGCTTCTCCTGCATTATATGCCATTTTACAAAATGTCCGCAAGAATGACATAAATATTGTTATAAGAAAGGTAGGCTCAGATGTTTTGTTTTGGTTAGATTTTTTTCTAGCCTTCTGCAACAACATGAAAGGTATTTCTATACTCCTGTAGCAAGAATACCCATGTCTCTGCAGGGATGACAGCTTTTTCTTCATTATGTCCCATTCCTCTCATATAAAAGGATCATGCTTACAACAGGAAGTGAGTGATAATGTTTCATAATGTCTTTTTCCCACTTAAACCATAGTGAAAATGGAAAATAGTCATAAAATGAAATCATCGTTAATGACACTTCTTTGTTATATTTTTTGTGAGCTGTGAAAATGTAAAATTTGCCAAAACTCACAGCCAGCTTGTGTTTGAGCAGGAATATTAAAATTTTTGAAATAGCAGAACTCTGCTGTAAGCTTTTGAGACCTTTCAGACAAAAACATTAACCAAAAGTATCACATGCAAAGTGAGGTATTTAAAATATATAAAATATATTTTTTCCATCCAAGCATCCAAACAAAGAGCAATAGGAAAAAATCATGATGAAATCATGAATTTTATATTATTTAATTGAATTAGGGATATACGTTTGTCTATTTTTACTTTTTTCACTGAATGGGAAAATACTTCCTGCCTAGGTTTTACAAGGAGAGATCAAGACTTATATTTCCAGAGTTATGTCTTCAGATATTAAATCTGACATATATCACAGATCTGTCATTATCTTATGCTCCATCCATTGCCCTCGGTATTTCTGTTTTTCATGTTGATGCATTAGTATATTAAGGAGACTGAACAAAATTCAAGCCTTGACTCCATCACCACTACCATACACACCATTCATGTGGCTTCTGACACTCAACTGTTCCCAAAATGAGATTTATTTTCAGCTGCACAACTGGAAAATTGTTCCTACCCACACCAAATAAAACAAAGCTCATTGGAAAGTGTCAATTAAACAATAAATTGGCTTTTTGAATTAACATAGTCCAAAAAATGAATAAAATGAATTATAATGACAAACATAAAGTAGATATCAGGTAATTTTCCATAGTTCATTTTAGAAAAGGTATAATAGACAGCAAATATATATTTAAAAGGCCATTATACCATGACAGTATGCATTAATGGTTAACAAGGAAAGATATAATCAACTTCAGCACTACTCTATTTTGCGCTTAAGTTCACGGTAATATAAAAATATAAGAACTGTGACACAATGCAGCTTACTTGCATTTTTCACAACATATTTTATTTAAGGTCAGAATTACCCTGTGTTCTTCACAGGACAACACAATATGTGTTATATTATCATAATAGTTAAATACTATGATAGGAAAGGGGAAATGTATACAAGTTCGTAATATGCTCACTTAAATTGATATGTTCTTCAAAGAAACCTGAAGATTTTAACAACTTAAATATTCCTGAACTTCAGTGAGATTTCAGTTTATACCAATCCAATGGAAAAATTACCACAAGAGTCTAATTTTTTTGTTATAGGTAGAGGACAAAAAAAGTCAGAGCCATATTAATTCCAATTCAAGTTTCTTCAGTGAAATAGAAATGGAAGGGACTTAATTCTCTGAAAGCTGACCTTTTATATACTCTGTACATTAAATCTGGTTGTTTGTTTCATTTCTACCTTGTGCAAAATTAAACAATTCTTAAAACTAAAGGCTAAAAGAAGGCTTATTCTTTAGCACATAGCTGCCAGTACTGTCAAAAGTATCAGTTAAGTGAAAAAGATATCCAGTACTCATTGAATAATGGCATGCAATGTGAATGGATTTTTATCTATCCTGTATTCTCATTTTGACCTTTGTCATCCAAGCTATGTCTTTGGACATATCAAAGGTATTTCAAGATGCCCATCCTCTTTCATTCACAAGCCTACTCTTTCAATTTCTCTTCTGTTTCTCTCAAAGTATTTATACTCATTGATATTGCAGGAAATACAAAGAGCAACTTTGAAAGCACAGTATAAGACTTTTTTGAAACAGAGACCTTTACAGTGAGCTGAGTTCTCCTTATCTTCATATCTCCTTTCATAATTTCTATACTTAAAAAGCAACTATAAACTACTGCTGTCTTTCTGGATGTATTTCTGTATTTATATCTTTCCTTCTGTATGATATAGTGTACAAAGCACTGTGTAGTATAAAAGCACTTCTGACATGCTTGAAATAGTTTACTTTTGCTGACACTAAATCTTGTTTTCTTTGCATGTTCAGCTATCCTGGCCATGTGTGTAAGAATATGAGATTCTTATTCATATAAAAGAGATTCTATGCCTTATAAGTTGAACATGTATACACGTCCTAAATAAATTTAAGAAGTGTAAAACAGGAAATCCACTATTTTTTTTTCCAATTGGCATAATATTAGGTATAATATCGTAGACCTGAGCTATTCTTTTTATTGACTTTTTTGAAGTTTCACAGATGTTTATAAGGAAAGATTCTGATCCGGTAAATGGGCACATCAGATCTTGTTTAAATGCAATCATTGGAATACATAAAAAAGTTCAGCAAGAGTACAACAGACAGAAGGATAAAAAAGCAATATCATAAATGAAAAAGCTTCATACATATTTCAGCTACCCAGCTGCATCCACATTTTCTAGGTACTTGCCTTGAATTTGGGAAAAAAAAGATTTTCAGAGGGCTTTTTTTTTTGTTTAATATTTACATTTGTACAATACATTTTTAGATTTTAACATGAGAATTAGATTCAAATGATAGATATCCAATGCAAGCAATTTTTTGAAAGCCTGGTAGAAAAAGAACTTGAAATTTTCAGGAAAAGAATATGATCAGTCATGTTCAGCATATTGGGCTACTGAAGAAAAAAAAAGTAGATATGTATAATATTGTATTGCCCAATGTAATTAATGCTTACATGAATAAAGAACAAATACTGAAACAATGAGTCTACTGGGTGTATTACAGTGCTAGTCTATTCAGTAATAGGAATGAAAGATGAAAATAACCTACAAGCTGAAAATGTTAGCAATGAACATTACTTGTTCCTAAAATCACAACTAATCCTAGTGGAGCAATACAGCAGGATTAATGTCTGTGTGCCACCATATTTGTTTGTTCAGAGTCATGACACAGTTCTTTAATAACTGGCCTGGTAGTTAAAACTTGTGGCCTACATTTAGCATAATTTGATTCTTTTTTTTTATTTTGCTCCAATAAGACCTCTACTACTATGAACTATCATCAGCAATTTCATTGCTGGGAGCAATGATGAAATATTCCTTTTACTGCCACCAGCAAGTAATAAACAAGATCAGAGAAATCTGTGTTCATCATCCTTTGTAATAAAATGTTTAATTTTGTTATGAGTCACAGAGGAAGCCACTGGCATTCAGCAAGCTGGAGTCTCGTTAAACTCATCACTTTGAATTTGGCTCCTGACTCTGTCTAAACTCCTTTGCAGAGATTGTTTATAGCGAGATTTTATTCAGTGGCATGTAATTGTAGTAGTAGTGTAAGCAGTGGATGGTGTAGAAATAAATTTGGCAAAGAGAGAGGGACAATGATCCTATCATGTTTTTTCCATTTATCATCTCTTAATTGCTTAAAACTTTGCCTCCAAGAGTACTCAGAGTGAGCTTCTAAAACAAGACTATTTTGCTTTTCTTAGCACTGAGCCCTTCAGCCAAAGCCCCTTTGTTTTTCGAACCAATACATACAAAAATCAAAATTCTTTTGTATACCATCTGAAATAATATTTTACAGCATTTCATTTCTTTAAAAAAGTGTATTTTAAAATATAAGGCATATTTTAAACATATTAAAATAAATATATTTTTTGTTAGAATACATAAATCTCTACCATTTTAAGATACTGAACATATTTTCAGCACATTTGACATAAAGAATAGTCTCAAGTGCCTAGAACTTTTGTGATTACAAGCAGATGAAGAAAGCAGAGAGGTGTTATGACTATGCCTTTATCAGCTGATTAACATGTCCTGAGACTATTTTCTAGATCTGAGATGAACTAGCATGAAATAATCTGTGTGCTATTAAACACTTACCAGAGTGTTCACATGTAAGCAGTTCTCTGGCTTATACTCATTCATGAACTGTCTTAGTGTTATTTTGGAAGAGTTTTAGTTTGTCCAGGACAAAAAGAAAAGCCCAGGAATATCCTGAAGAGTCTTGGTACCCAGGGAATGCATTGGGCATTGATTATTTTTGTAATAACAACTCTCTGGTTACTCGGCAATGCAGGGAATTGGGATCACTGTCCTCAGGATACCAGCAAATTCACCATGAACCATAAAGCCATGGGAAATGTGGTTACATTTCTTTTGTTCACTGCATTTGGAACTGCTTGTTTTATTTTAAAATCAAAATCAACTATATTTCAACTTGTATATTATTCCTGTATCCCTCCTTTTATTCTTCCCTGTAGAGCAGGCATAAGTATAGCTCTATTATTCGAGAGAACCAACTTGCCAACTTGTTAGAAGTAATTTTGGGTCAAAAATAGTTGACAAAATACAACTACAGGATAGCGAAGGAGAAGAAAGGAAGAAAAAAGGAAAAGGAAGAAAGAAAGGAAA
>JAUBOD010000918.1:428324-452403 GCA_032353885.1 Nothura maculosa
GCGTGTGCAGGGGGTTGGACTAGATGACCTCTAAGGTCCCTTCCAACCTTACACATTCTATGATTCTATGATTCTATTATTCAATCATTTTCTTTAGTACCATTTTCTTTAGTACCATTCATTCTCAACTTTAAATTTGAACATCTTTGATTACTGAGGTTGAAGTAGACCATTTTAAGATTTAAATATAGAAAGTTGAATAATACAATATTAACTATGTCAGGAGCTTTACAATACAGGAGCTTATCACAGTTAGAATAATTTAAAGATTAAGGTGGGGTTACTAATGAAAACTACTACTGACTTTATGTGAGGTTATTTGAAGGTGAGTGCTAAATACAAAGGATACATTTGAGGGCAGAGAAATAATGTCCTGGTGTATTCAGTGCCTTAACACAATAGAAGAACAATATAAATTGTTGATCAATACTTGAGTTTGTTGGAAAGTTAGTTTATATACTAAGTTTGAAAGAATTTCATGTCATTATTTTGTTTCATTTCTGTTCTATCATGAAATTCTAGGCTTTTAGAGGGAAAAAATAGGAGAATCCCCTTTATTAGATGAGAGAATATATCCACAAAAGAAAAAAGATTCACACACAGCAGGACTTTGTAACTTAAGAAGATGGTTTCTAAAAAGAAATAAAGCGTGTACATTGTACTTTCATTATTCAACTGGCAATCATTTGCATTTCATTTTAGAACGCTGTGAGACACAACCTGAAATCTGTTCTATAGTTCCTGAGCAAAGAAAATGTGACCAGAAAAAAAGTGTGATCCTTTTTTTGCAGTTCCATATAGATGTTAGTATTTTAATCTGGAAAAGGATTTTGGATGGTATGTGATGGAGATGAACCCATATGCAGGATGTAAGTAAGCACACTGCACTTCTTGTCCTGTCCCAGGCAAGATGTATTATTCAAGAGAGGGTGATAAAGCCAATATGCAACTGCCATTACATAGCTGACTTCTTTCTATCATTCTATCACAGCTGATTGATAGAATTAAAAAGTTTACCTGAACTCTTTTCAAATCAGCGTCTAAAGAAAAGAACTAAAAACTGATTAACCTGAGAAATAAAATGATTTAGCAAATACTTACACACCTTGTTGTGCTTGATTTTTGCTACCAAGTGTTAAATAAAACTGAAATATGCAAAAAGGAGCTCATGGTCTAACTGGTTTCAAAATAAAATGGTACCCTTTTATTAAGTTTCTGTGAGTAAGCAAGGAGAGAAGTGCCAAGAAGTACCAAAAGTCTTAGTGTTTCTTCTAATACACAGAAATCCCTGAAAAAGGTCTTCCATAATAGCTCCTTCTGGTGAAGATTTCATAGCACAGATAAAGTTTTAGCTTTTAAATAGCTAGATCAATCTCTCAATGCCTTTCATAGTTAGCCTGGCAAAATCCTGACGAGAAATTTCATTGACACACATATTCTTATACCAGATCACTATTTTCCATGCAACCATCCTGAGAGTAAATTTAAATATACACTTTATTCTCCAAATACACTCAGACAGACTGCTAAAAATATTGGCTTTAAACATGTTCCTGACAGAGGAAAATATACCAGTCATTAATTACAATTCACAATCAGGACAAAACTTGTCAGAATCTCAGTTCAGAAATATCCTACAATACAACCCACAGCAGGAAATAGTCAAATTATCATACCTAATTTGTTTGCAAGAGACTGAAGTGCTGCTATTAGTAGAGTAATGCAGTAGACATCAATAAGTAAAGACAAACTGTAGAAGTGTTATGTGTCATGTTCTCCCACTATCTCTCAGCAACCTTGAAAAATGTTTTTTCTTCCTCTGCTTCAGTTAATCTATCTGTAAGCTTCCTTAATTTTTCATATGAAAATCTGCTTATTAAGAACTAGAGCAAGCTCCAGTTAAAAACACAGGCTACTACCAGTGAAGATCAGAGAGAACTTTACTGTTGTTTACTTCTGTTTTCTGATTTTATTTGAGCTTCACTTAACTAGGGACAGCACTAAACACAAAAGAAGAAATTGAGATCTGCAGAGCAAGTTTCCACATTTTGCCTGGTCAAAATACTGATAGGTTGGGGAGCAGGCTTGGAGGTCACATTTTTAGATGAAGATGCATCATACCCCCACTTTCTGCATTATCTTCCAATTTGCTCTTTTGACACTAGTTTTAACTACTATTTATTTATACTGTGATACCATATAAGATCTTAAAAAGTGGGGCCTTCATTTTCCTGAACTAGATTCTGTGTGATGTGATATGAATGGCATCATCGGCAATTGTGCATTTGTGTCAAGATTGGAATGTTTAAATGCTAAGTTTCATACTTGGTCAAATTTTACTGTCTCCATTGGAAAGAAATATGCCTAAGCTTGAATTTACAAAGATAGGGTTGTATTGTGAAATGGAAGCTATCAGATACACTCTCAAATATTTTTTCCCTTTAACTTAGAATTTCACCTAATAAATTCAGTTGCAAGTATTTTTCTTTTCTATGCATGGTATTAAACACACTAAATAGGAGTTGTGTCACATTGAAGAGCTCTGCTTCTTTAAGTAAAGAAGGAAAGAAGTTAAGCTTCTTCTTTAAGTAAAGAAGTTCTTCATAAAAGTGAGTTCTTTCCGAAGAAATATCCTTCCTCATCTCATTTATGGAGCAGGATGCAATGTAAAGACATGAAGTGCATAAAAAACAGGAAGACTAGAATATTGTTTTCTTACTGCAAAAACAAATAGTAATTCCATATTCTCTGTAGATATTTGAAATTCACTGTAGGAGGAGAGGTTGGACAACCTTTTAGAAAGGCAAAAATTGTAGGCTTCCCAGGTACATCATTACAGCCTAGTTTATTATCTGGTCAAGTAATATGAGGATAGTTTACTATCCTCATATTGCATACTAGTTTGTAAGTTTGTAGGCACAATACAAACAGAGAAGCTTTCCCAAAATACAATTCTAAGGCAGTTACATTGCATTTCCCCTTGACATGCAGAAAAGTGTACAATATAGTATATATTTCCAGGACATACTTACTAAATTTATGAAAACAAACCACATGGAACAACTTACCAAAATTATGAAAATAAACCATGTGGAACAACAACAGGTAGAATTAAGGTCACTATTTGAATTAATGTGTATCTTTAATTACTAGGTTATAAAATATTGATTCTTATAGAGAAGAAAACAGAGGTTATTCTACTGCACGGGGAGTAAGATATGTCAAAATTTAACTCCAAAGCAAGCTACAAGCAGGTAAAAATTTCAGGCTTCTTAAAATTAAAGAAGTCACATTCACAGGGTGCTGACATGCCATGCCAACCCCTTTCTGATACACAGAGCCCTTCCAGGAGCTTAGTCACCAGCCAGTTCCACCTCAAAAAACAGAGTTGTGGGTGAGACACACAAGTCCCCATATAATGTTTGGAAAATGTTAGGCACCTCAGGACAGAAGCAGGGAAACAGTATATGAAGAAAGGGGGCTTCTGTACAGATCATTTAAAGGATCTGAGTGCAATAAAAGTTTAAATCTTGTGTCCCTCAAAAAAAAAATCATGATGCCAAAGCAGATACAAACACGCCCTTTTGTTTGAATCCTGTTTTAATTTCACATTCCTTTTAAAAATATCAAGTTAAGAAGGCATATGCTGTCAAGGGCATTCAGTAAACTTTGTCCATGCTGAGAAAAATATGTAGCTATGCCTAAAAATCTAGTCTGAGAAAAATTAAAGTCTTCTCAAGGTGGCCTAAATATTGTTCACAAAGAATTGCAATTATCAAAGTATTATGCTTAGCACAGAAGAAAATAAGCTTTCAGGAAGGACTTAACAAGTTGTCACCTTGAGGAAGTTCAACTCAAGCCTTCTGATTAATATATCTGTAAGGCAGCCAACGCACAAGCCTTTGATAAATCTGATTATTACTGTATCAAATAAATGGCTCATTTATCAGCCTTTGTGTAGCTTGACTGTGTTTCCATGCTTGCCCATGGAAGATAATCACAAAGTGCTTTCAACAAAGCAAATTGATTTGTTCTAGTTGGTGTAGTAATTAGGAGAAATTGGAGGAAGGGAGATCAAAGGTTCACAAGTGAAGAAATAGTGAATGCTCCACAAAGGAGAAAGAATGGCAAAATTGTCCTGACTGAAAAGTACCGTGCAACCTAAATATTTGTGACAAAACAAAAAATTAAGTTACTGATAAGCATTTAGAAAAAGCCAGAAAGCATACAAAAGCACAAGTAAACTGATAAACAATTAGCAAAAGTAGAGGTAAATATCTGAATTTTTAAAATGAGCTTTTACTTGCATTTTGTGCTAACATTCATCATGTAAAAATTCTCCACTTTTGAGCAAGACTGTTGTATCAACAATATTTGAATATTTCCGTTTAAAAAGATCTTCTACTATGGCCTTAGTAACTCAGAAGTACTGATTGCTAAATCATACACACTGGTTTAACCAGTTTAACATGCACACATACACATACACACATGTTTAACCAGTTTGTGTTTCCAGTCCTGTCTCTTAGCTTATTGAGCCACACACTATAAAGAGACAAATGCAGAGAAGTCTTTAGCTGAGTACAGTTCTAGGGCATTTTGAAGACAGCTATACTGATACACTTTGAATCGCTGATGGAAAAAGGTACCTTTTTTATCTGGTAAAAAGTCACAGTAAAAGACTGATGTATTTGCTCTCTCCTACAGCAAGTCAAGTCTGAAATTCATTCCTTTACCTATTCACTTGGTTGTTATTCTACAAGATGTTAGAAGAGAGAGCTAGACCTTTACAAAATAATGATCCATTGGTTTTATGCTCAGGCAATTCCAGACACACAGAAAGCTGAAAAGAAATGGTGACATGGCTAAGAGGGCAGGCAAAAGTAAGGAAGCAGAATCAAGTAAAAGATGAATGAAAATTGAGTTGCAGATGTTTATTTGTAAGGTATCTATGAGGCATGAAACTTGAGAGAAAGCAAAATAGGAGATGAAACAGGCCTCTCAGGACATTCACAGTAAAGGAATAGAAAAGGATAACAAATCAGTGGGACCTGGTCAGCAAAAGCAGAGAGGAAGATCCACTCTTAAGTTCACTCTATGGCTTTACTGATGCTAATTCCCTATTTCCACTGCATTTTTTTTCCTGAAGCCAAGAAAGTTTTAATCCAGGGCCAGGAAGCTACTCATTTTCTGTAATAATCTTGTTTTTATAGCAACCAATTCACATTCTTACTTCTTGTGAAACTGCTAGTTCGTTATGCTGAACTGTAATCTTCCAGCTAGATGATTCAAATCATTCTAATCCATTAATTTCATTCATCATCTGTTTGCACACTGCAAAAGTTACTAGCAAAATACTCAAATATTTGCCATAGCCTGGAGGAAATGACAATAAGAAATGGAAGATCTTATTGATTTTGAGATCTGTCATTTTTTTAATCCATCAGCTGTGTCTCATTAGTTTCTTAAAATGGGAACTGTGGGGTTTTTTGATCAAAATATAATGTGCTACATAGTGTTGGCATTAACTGAAGTCTCCTTCTACCTTTTTTTCTGAGTATAAAGAAAATGTTTGCAGCTTTGTGAGACACACTGAAACTAATATCAGTAGGTCACTGAGCTCTTACACAGAAAATATCTTGTTAATTTGAAAAGGAAGAAAAAAAACATTGTGATAAACCGACTCTTCTCAATTACAATAAGTCTTTTCTATCCAAATCAGCACACAATATTCAGAGCAGATAAAAAATCGATGCCCCACTGCCCCTAATGCTCAATATTGATATAGTTATCTTTTAAAGCTGCAAAATATTTTAGCTATTAAATATTCATTGTTATTCTAAATTGATTTGCACATTTTTTTTCCTATCTAACAAGAGATAAATTATAAAACAAAAACTTAAAAATAACCATGTGTCTCGCCATAAAACAAAAACCCTTGGAGATATGGAATATGCATTCAAAGCCGTGTCTTAGGTAAAGCAACTCATTTCTTGGTCTGTCATCTATGGTAATAATATTTCATGAATGGTCTCCATAGAATACTAAGTGATAATCTGTTTAATACAAAGTATAAAACAGAGTATAGTGAGAGATATAATATTTAATACATGTGCATCTGTAGTCCTATACAGGAAGACTAGAGATAGTTTATAATTACCTAAAGGATATTTTCCAATAGAAACCATTGGAAAATATCCTTTAGGTACCCAGAATATCTATTCCAGAAAAATCTATAAATGGCACTTTCATATATCACATTCTAAAGCTGGTTAGGCGTGAACACTAGTAGAGAAAATCATATTTAAACCTTGGAGAAGCCTAGTTCAGGAGATAGCTATCAGAGATGTGTGTATTTGTATACTTATTATGAAGAAATACATGGGTTCTGGTTCAGATTGCAGCTACGCTTAGGAATGCTAGATAACAAAAGCTAAGCCACTGAAAAGATGTCTCGTTCTTAAGTGTAGTGTATGATTGGGGTTTTTTATGCTTATTATACTCATAGTATTTGTTTCTCTTCTTGCAAGTAATCTCACTAAATAAATGTTTCCTTGGTTTACTAACAAGTCTGCCTAATGCTAGGAGACAAGAGAATCTGCACTGCGGACCGCACTGTGGTCAGCTCTATGCTGCCTTTTGGGAGTGCTTTCCTTAAACACAGAGAAGCTAAAGCATCCCGAGTTTACTTAACCCAACAAAGTATGAATCAAGATGTGCTCCCCACATACTTAAAAATTCAATAACTGTCACTGCCAATACATGGTCTGTGCAGGAACTTAGACTGATAAGGCAAAGCACATAGCTCAGAAACTCAGTAATTGGCCTGTTTGTCTCCCTCTAAAGAAGCCAAAGTTGAATAGAGTCAAGTGATCACTGATTCCTTCACTTGTAATTAGCAGATCTGTGAAGAACATCCCAAGGTTATCTGATCCATTTGCTGACCCAAGGCAAATAATAGTGAGGTTGACCATAAATCTGAGCCCTCGGGTAGCTGCTTTCCTCCACCACAAGGGCCCATCAAGGACCCTTGTATCCAGAGCTCAGGCAGGTTCCTCATCTCTGCCATGCAATTCTCTTGGGCACTTGTTCATCAGACCGGGACCCTCCCTACTGCTGAGCATCCCCTACATCTCAGGCTCTAATCAGGCTAGAGGATGCTAGGGGCATTGATATCTACCACATATGCATTCCTTGAATCTTGTCATTGAGCAGAACAGTTAATTAATATTTTATTCCTCCCTGTCAGGACACAAATCCTGGACTTTTCGTATGTAATTAGCAATGGGTACCTTTACAGTAAACCTTGCCCAGTTGTGCGAGGTTGTATACATTGCACAGAAAGCCTGTAATATATCAGAATATGTAGGCTGCTGTAGTCCCTCCAGGGGACTATCAGAGATTGGAGTTTTTTTTCCAGCAAAAAAAAAAACCTGCCCACCAACTTTTAAAGGCAGTTTTAAGCTAAAGTTTCTTCAATCTGAGAAAGCACAAGTGAGGAAGCTCTATTTTGCTTGTAACGTTAAAAATAATGCTCTTGGCTTTCAAGCACTTTATTTAATAAAAAAGAAGATACAGTAGCTCAAGATCAGTTAGTGCTATATTATAAAAAAGAAGTCTATAATGCTTGCTACCTCTCTAATCTCTTCATTCTCCTTCTAATTTGGTTGCTCCTGCCATGTGTTGACTATAAAATTCTAGAATGTGTTTTTCCCTGTAAAAATTTAAAAGGAGGAAAGAAATGAGGGAATGTTCCCCAAATGAGAAATGTTCCCCAAATGGAAAAATAAACAGCCCATTAGATTTATAGAAACTAACAAAACAAACAGAAAATCCTTGTGACGACAGAAGTGGTTTATGTAGAAAAAATATTTTAGATGCTATACTGATAACTTCCTTAACCACAACAGAAGCTTTAGAAGGTGAGCACATTGCATGTCACTGCAGCAAACAGTAAATATACATAGTTATATTCAGAACAACCTTGTGCATGTCAGCTCTATAGCTTCTGACAGGTATTTATTATGCATAACTCAAAGGCAGAGAAATCTCATGGTATCAACACTGGCAAATAGATGTGCAATACCAATATTATATGATGAATAATGGAAAAAAAGACTTGAAACTCATGAAGTATAATAACTAATAAGCAATGTGGTAGAACTGATAAGCATGAGAGAAAAAGCAGGTTCTTTTGAGTAGATCTATGTAAAAATAATCATTTACTGTTTACCTTTGCCTGACTCTTCTTCTCACTGACCTCACATTTCTGAAAATAAAAATGTGTTTACATGTAACCTTGTTAAATTTAAATTTACAAGCACTTTAGCACTGTGAGAAAAGGAAGAAAAATTGTAAGCATTGGCTGGCATTTCACCCATTTGTGGCTACGGAGAACATTCATGCATTAATTGCATATACGTGAATACCAAACAGCATCAGCCCAGAAAGCAATAGATTTCTCCAGTGCATATTGCCAAAATTGTGTAAATAGCACTTGCATTGGATAAAATCTGTTTTATGCTATACTAATCACAGAATATATATTTGCAAGTGCTAAAAGCCCCTACTAATGAAAATATACTTTTTATATTATTAAAATATAAATGTTCATAAATAGAATATAAAGATATAAAAACTGCTTTGGAGAGCATTGACTTCTTCTTTTCTTATACTACTCTTAGAGAAAATTATACTGCATCATCGATTTATGTTTTGCATGGCTTAATTGGAAAGGCAAGCAAGTCAGCCTTTCCACTTCTTTCAGCAATGCGCTCCCTCTCTTCCTTCCTCCCCCTCCATTTCCAAATAGCTTAAGCTAACTGGCATCACAGCATTTCTGATCTTGAAGATAACACACTATAGATCACATTTTTCTTGGTTTCTTTTGTTTTGTTTTGGGTTTTTTGGGGATGTTGGAGACAAGAATTATGCCTTTATGGCTTAATCTTACTGCTCAAATATGTGCTTACCTCAGTTAGTTAAAAGGTTGGTATTTTAAGTCTTCTTCACTTGCCCAGAGTATCCCTACTACAAGCAGTTTATGCCATCTGTTCCAGCTCAAACTATTTAAAAAGTTTTTAAACTTTCTCAGTAATTACAAAGGATATTGCATGATACTGCATTGCCTTCATACACATCTTCGATATGTACAGTTTCTGTTACTTCATTGAAAATAAGAGGCAAAAAGCTGAGTTTGTAATTCTGGGGTAGTTGGCAGCTGCCAGAATAAGATTGCTTCCCATCCTTCCCTCCCCCTCCGCCCCCCACACACAAATTTTACAGATTTTCATTGAGGTTTGTAGCTGTTCTCTTCTGAAAAGCATCAATAACTTCTATCTGAAAGCTTGAGAAAATTGGCAAGTTCTCTGAAGTGACCTGAATGTCAAAATAAGTAGCTTAGCTTGTGGGCTTCAGAAACTTGGAGTAATCTGTTGTTTTTGGAGAGAATATAGGTTTCAGAAGGACAATTTCATAAACTCAGTTAGTGTGGGTACACAGTGGTTTTAATACCAGCAGTAGGTAATATCTCTGAATATAGCTATCAAAGCAAAATACCTTTGTGGTTTAAAGCACTAAGATTGTCTTCCTGGTGTATTAGCAATGGCTAGCACACTAAACACAAAACATACAGTAATTGCCATGCTAGTGACTGTTTCTATTATAAAGTCAATCTTAAATGCTGAAAATAACCATACTTCACAGAGAAGATAGTACTGACATGCAAGTGTCAATGGTTTCACAGATCAAAATATCAAATACTACTTAGAGATAGAGATCAGCTGACAGCTTTCTTCTGTCTTTACCTGATTCCTCTTTCTCAAAAAGCTGTTTTTATTTTTTAATTCGAGTTTACTAGGTATTAAAAAATAGTTTCTGCACATGTTCAGCTATGCATTGCATTTTAAAAAGAATTTGCTAAAAAACAATTTTTTTTTCTCATGTTCTTTTTACATTTAAAATTATAAAGGCATGGCTCTTTGATCTTCAAAGTACATCATTCCAAAATAATTCTGTAAATTACATCTCCCGCTGTGTTCAAATACACTTCCATTTAATTATTTTGTTCACAAAAATTATTTGTAGGTCACTGACACTGAACTTTGTGTGATATACTGACACACTGATTTTTACGTAGGCTTTATATGACATAACTTTCTATCTAGTGCTAATGAAAGGGTTCTGAAAGGGTCCATGTAATTTAGAAACATGAAGTGCACATTCAAAGGTGACAAAGGTTCAGAGGTGTTTATTAAGGGATAAATCCACAATAGAACTATGTAAGGCAGAGAATGAGGCTCCTAAATAAGAGCACTAAAGGACACTGATCTCCTAAAGTAATTTTTCATTTGACATTAAAATATATTGTTACCGATCGTGTAGGACTGCCTCAGGCCTAACTGTACAAACTAGTACAGTTTTGAAGGGTATTTTTGGCAGAATAATAACTTGAGATATTTGGAGATGACAGGCTGGCAAAATGTCATTCCTTTCTATTTGTTTTTTGTTTTCTCTAATAATTGGTTAGGAGAAAGAGGTTCAGGTTTCAGTGTCCGCTTTTTGAGCCTTTCTCCTCTCGTTTCTTTTCTTCCTTGTCTGTATTCTAAAGCACTGATTGCAGAGCTCATTTTTGCACTCTGATGTGGGCTTTGCCAGGTAAGGACAGTCTGCAGTCCTTAAAGAAAATTAAACTGATCATCAAAGGTAGAAAGAATAAATGTCAATGAACTGTGTTTCAGATTCTTACAAATTTCAAGAAGCACTAGAAGCTCAGATTTGACCTTAATCAAAATCTTTCCTCACCCTTAAATAAAAGAGCATGCTCCTCATCAAGCTCAGATTGTGCCAGAAGTCTGTATAAGAGCAGAAGAGGCAAAGACACTTTGCAAGCATCTTCGTGCAATTGTTCATTCCTATCACTTCGGTAAATTAGTCCTTCCTACTTTGGAAAGAGAGGTTTCTTAATCCTAATAGCATCTTCCTTTGCAAGTAAAGATAAAGTTGATTCCCATTTCTTAGTGAAAATAAAAACAACTTTTTTCATTACGAAGTTGGCTTTGTTGCACCCAATTACATCCAAACAAGACTTCAATCGAAATACCATTCCCAGTTATCTAATGGGCACCAGTCTATTTTCTAAGGGCAGCATGTCTGACTCTCTGGGCTCCTGATCATTGAATCGAATCAACACATTACAATCTATTAGAAAAATATGTATTTACAAGAAAGAAGACTGGGCAGCACACATGAATTAGTTAGACAGTGGAATGCAAATCCAAACCAAAACTGCTCGTAGCTATGGGGTCTCAGTGTTTCTGAATCACAGGATTACAGCTTTTATGCTTTCTTTCAGAATAGAAATTTCTTTCTCTATATTTGAAATACTTGAAAATGAGAACAAGTTTTGCCTTTGGAAGAAAAATAAACATACTTTGGGACATTTAGGATCATCTTCTGTATGATGGAGATATACTTGTACCTTGTGGCAATATATAAATGTTTATATAGCATCTAGAAAGTGGAATGCATTATATAAATATAAGAAGTATCCAAAGTTGTGTCAGGATTCACTGTGTTCACAATTTTGTCAGTTGGTAGCTGCTTGGAAACTTAATATCCTGCTAACTTCAAGGAATCCTTAGGCAGATGTGGTTTCTGTCAAAATGTTCTCACTGCAGCATGTTATTAAATGTAGCACAACTCATAAGAATAACTCCTTCTGGAGAACGGGCCTCTTGTTTTAAGAGCAATATTACTCCTTAGTAATCCTGCTCTTGAGTATAATATGGTTAAAAGCTTACTAGTATTTGTACCTGTCAATAAATTTGCCACTGAATTAAAATTGTACCGATGGTGGTTGCCAAATCATGAATGCCACATAGGAAGCCAATTTTGAACATCAAAGGCTTGAGTATTTTGTACAGTTTTGCAGTATTAATTATAATATGACAATTACAATACATCTGTAAATAGGATTATTGCTGTGACAAGGCCTGTAACTACACGCAGGCACAGGTGATGGCAGCTAGGCTTCAAAACGGGCAACTATGTTAGACAACTGATCATCCCAATGCTATTTTTTTGCACTACCAAGTAAACCTATCTTATTTTCAGTGCTGGAAATGACAGGTATTTCTCTCCTGGAAGAGTGGACTCATTGAGGAGGACATAAACGCAAACTGTACAACTCCTTGGTCTTTCAGAAATGTTTTGAGACTGGCAAACAAAAGATCCTGTATTCTCACCTATAAGGTTATTAAGTATTATTGGAAAAATCAAAACGACTTAACCATAAGACCATACCTATACTAGTCGTGATTAGTATTTTAACTTTAGAAAATAATGTCTGGTTATATTTACTTGTATTTTGGTGTCATTATTTTTGCCTTTTAACTAGAAAAGGGAAGTACGAGGTTTAAATAGAGCATTCAATTTTAGTCACCTCTTAGGTCTACAATGAAGACTTTCACTACACCGCTGGTTCATTTCTGTTTTCTATTTATGTGTTGGATTATTCAAAAGGAGACCCTATGTATAAAGAAAGTTTGCCGTTTAGATAAAGTGATACAGCTGGAAAGTCTGTTCAACTGGAGATTAAATCTATGAATGGTATAGGACTGCAATATTAAATAACAGCAAGGACAGTGACTGAGAGAGAAGGCAACACCTACGTTCATCACTGTCCTCTTAGCAGCACTGGAGGACTGTAAGTGGTATTTCAAATGGAAGTGCTGCAATATGTGATTATACTGGTAAGAGAAGCAATATAATCCACTCATAGTATTACCAAACTGACTTTCAACTGTTTTACAAGGTGCTTGTTGGACCATTTTGCTTCTGTGCTTCTTTTAAGGAAATGTTAGGGGAATTCTAACAAGTTTGTTTATGTCTTATCCTTTAAAGGGACAGCTTTACAATGAGAGATGGTTTTAAATGTTTTCCTGTTAATATTTTTCTTTGTAATGTAAAAGAAGTAGCAATACTTTCTGGAGTAGGAACACATGAAATTGAAATTATTCTTATTAAAAATATACATTTCTGAGAGGGAAAAGTATCCAAGTAATGCAAGTATACAAGATAAAGTTCTAATATGCATATTTTCATCAGAGGAATAAAATACTGATATCTCAATAGAAAAAAAAGAGAGAAAGTTATATAAATTCAAATACAAAAGCATCTAGTGAATTAGATTCCCCTAGAATTCCCTAGGTAAATTTTCAAGAACTTAAATGTCTACAAATGCATAAGATAATATCTTATCAGATAACTATATATTTTTTTCAGCTGTGTCAGGGGGATAGTTCATGTTTAGTTTTTGTTGTCCTTTTCCAAAACTAGTTCCAAACAGGTTCCAAAACTTAGTATTTCTACTTGAACTAAATAAGATACTGAGCACTATGATCCTGACTGTGCTTAATCGTAATCATTTTGATATTTGTATTCCACTAGCTTTTCTAGATTTGGGCAAAATCACTGAGAGCTTGTGCTCACTACAGGATTGCAGTTGACTGAAATAAACTTCTAAGTATTTCCACGGCGTGATTTCAAGATCACTGCTGAATAAGTTAATTTAGACTTACTGGCCTCTAGGCATGCAAGTAACCTATACTATAAAGTTACATAGGATATATTTTTTAAAAAGGGGATATGAAAAAACTGTATTATTGTAAGAAATGTTTGGCAAAGCACATTTATGTTCCATATAACTTCATTTTCATGATGATGCAAATAGAATGATATTCCTTTGTCTTCTCATAATTGTAGATTCATACAGTTCTGAATTCCAGAGTTTATGTGAGATTTATTTGGTGGCTTTAAATGAATCAGTAAAGTTTTAATAGTTTTTATTTTTACACTGTCAAGTTTATATTCCTACTACATCAATCAGAAGGTAAATACAAGATGCCAGCCATCATAACTCTAATACATTTCATATGTCAATATAGTAAATGAAAGCTTATTATATGACAGCGGACAACATCTGTTCTGTAGTGCTGGTATTCAAATGTTAGGTATAACAGATTAGAAGGAACACAAGTCTGTAATTAAAATTAACCTTTGCTTCTTTTGCTAAACACTTACATAATTAACAAAAGCTGAAATGAAAAATATCTCTTATTGTAAGTGGCTTTAAGTAATTATAAATCCTCAACTCTAAGCTGCTTTTTTTGTGTTTTGTTTTTTTTTTTTTTAATTAATGTGCATAGCTCTTCTTCCAAGTACACTCCACATCCCTTACTCTTTTAATAATATTTTTATTTTTTTTTTAAATGGAGTACTATATTACCAGTATTATACTCTACCTGTCAACTTCATATCGAATGTCAATTAAGCACGATATGGTGTGTCAAAATAACGTTTTTTTTTTCCCATCGGCAATATACAGTTTCAGTAAATATAGTTTTGCCTCTTTTGAAAGACTGATTCATCTTCCTCCTGTCAGCCTGTTTGCTTTGATATGTCCTGCACAGATAAATTGGAGTCATGAAATAGATAAAGGTACAACCGAAGGACAATGAAAAGTTATTTAAAGTTATTTCATATTTGAAATATGAGCTCAAAGAATGAACTACATAGTAATAGGGTTTTCCTACTAATTGAGGCTATAAGACTTAGTGAAATAAAGTATATAAAATAAAGGACTGTCCTTAAGTTCTATCCTATAGTGACATTGCCTCAGGAACCTGATATTGTGTTAATGTTAAAGCAAAATATATCTATTTAAAAGCTTTTCCTTTAAGTGCTCCTTTTCCAAATATTTTATTTTTATAGAATCATAAAATCATGATGGATGGAAAAGACCTTAAAGATCATCAAGTCCAATCATATGTTTGGTGACAACATTAATTTTGGGTTTTCAAAAACCCTAGGGATAGGATTAATTGCTCTCACAGAAGTGAATACACCACCTGGCTTTTTGACACCAGTTGGATAATACTAAGCACCATTAAACTCTACTGCTGAGTCATGGGATTAACAGAAATCAAATAAAATCCAGGCTTGCTTCAGGGGCTATAGTAGCAAAGAATTACCCATAGGCTTGGACAGATCCATATATTTTCATCTGCTTTTAGCTTACCTTCCTCTAAACCTTGTAAAACCAAAAATACTTTAAGAGTTTGCACTAGTTCCCAAGCTCATAAACGGTCAGACAAGAAGAAGAAAAATTTAAATAGCTTTTGTGTATTCAGGAAATGGTTATTATTGTTACAAATGGCTACATACTAGATTTTTGTTAGGAATTTTTCTTGGACCTTTATGTTGGAAAAATCAGTAAAGATAAGGAAATTCTTCTTGAAAGTAATTTAGTGAAGAAAGAATATTACGTTTGCTATTGAAAGTATTAAGTTTAAATGTAAGCATCTCTGATAAAGAGATCACAAGTGTTAGGAATTCTGCATTACAAGTAAGTTTAAAAAACCAACTGTTTTTAGGCTGTTTCATTTATGTCAAAATTATTATTCTGGGCAAATCTCATAAACACTTGATAAATGATAAACTAACCAAAATACTGAAAAGATAGCCTGTATTCCCAATACCATAGAAAATAATTAGTGTCAGCATACAAAATACATTTCAGATGTAAAAACAAAATAGTCTCATCTATTGAAAGGTCTGCAGAATAAATATTAGGAGAAAGCTTCTGCCTTTTTTCAACTTTAGCAGTTGCCTATGAAGAATGGATTATACATTACAAGAATCAGACTATAGTCTTTAACATATGAAGGTTGCAATAGAAACAGCTGATTTTGTTGTTTCTAACAGTTCCAATACGCTCAGAAAATGAATGCAGTTTTAAAATGGCATGATACACACCTTGAATAAAAAAGCTTTGTTCAGTCAGATCATATCATAGCCAATATATGGTTTTGTTCTTCTCATTAACTCCATCTGTTAGAATGCAAATTGAACAATGATACAAAAAGTAGTAAATGCTGACTTTAGATAAGACTTACTTCTGAACTTTTGCAGTGTGGACAGCTACCTCAGAGCTTCTCCACCTAGGCTTACTCTAAAATGGGCAGAGAGAAAAAAAAACAGTGTTGTGGCATGTTTATCTAAATTTATTTTAGATATCTACAGTAGGATGAAATTAAACATGCTTTAAAAGTAGCTTTTTCTCTCTTGTGGTCATAAGGAAAATGTAGGCACTTACCATACAGATGTCTACATTTTATCATGGGCATCCCATCTGGCAACTCCACACTTAGAAGTTATTGAAGACAGTAGTAGCAGCTCAGACAACAAAATTCCTGGGGAGGAATAACCTCAAACACCAGGACGGGCTAAGGAATGATCTACTGGAGAACAGCTCTGCAGAGAGACCTGAGTGTCATGGTGGATGACAAGCTGACCATCAGGCAGCAGTGTGCCCTCATAGCCAAGAAGGTCAATGGGAACCTGGGGTGCATTAAGAAGAGCATCTCCAGTAGGTCGAGGCAGGTGATCATTCCTCTCTACTCAGCCATGGTGAGACCATATCTGGAGTACTGTGTCCAGTTCTGGGCTCCCCAGTACAAGAGGGATGTGGAGCTGCTGGAGAGAGTCCAGCGCAGGGCTACCAGGGTGATCAGGGGCCTGGAACAGCTGCCCTATGAGGAAAGGCTGAGAACTGGACCTGTTCATCCTGAAGAAGAGAAGGCTGAAGGGGGATCTGATCAGTGTCTATCAGTGTTCCTCAAGGGAGGGAGAGAGGAGGATGGGGTTGGCCCTTCTCAATGGTGGCCACTGATAGGACTAGAAGAAATGGCCACCAACTGAAGCATCAAAAGTTCCACAGGAACTTAAGGAAAAATATCTTGACAGTGAGGGCAAAAGAGCCCTGGAACTGGAACAGGTTGCCAAGAGAGGTTGTAGTGTCTCCTTCTCTGGAGATCTTCAAAACCTGCTTCAACACAATCCTGTGCCACATGCTGTGGGTGGCCCTGCACGTGCAGCAGGGCTAGACTAGATGATCTTCAGAGGTCCCTTCCAACCATAACGATTCTATGATCCCTGAATTCAAAGGATGATTTATTATAGCTTTTATTTAGCTAAATGCCTATCAAAGCCTTGCATTTTTTAAACTTTATGCAGTAAAATATATATTTTAATATTTAAGAATTTTTTTTAAAAGTCAAAATGTTTCATATGCTGTGAGAATTATCACTTCTGAGTCATTAATTTCTTGCTGATGACCTTTTTATATTGGTGCCCCTGCTCAGTGATCAGAAAGTGCTCATCTTTTTTGGCAGTATAGCTGACTTTTTGTTGACTTTCTCAGATATCTAATAAGTCTCCACCAAGTTAAATTCCTTCTTAAACAAACCATGTGGTACCTCACATGATATTATTATTCTGTTAATAGTTAAAAGCTCCACAGCCCTGGAGAAAATGTTCTTTCTGTATTGCAGTGTTTTAAGTTTTATACTTCCTCCGTTGTGTTACCTTGTCCCAGCTTCCAAAAGAAAGCTATTATTATTTCTGTTTTTTAGCAAAGTAATGTATAATTGCATGATTCAAGAATAATCCAAGAAATTGTCAGCTGTTAATTTTCAGATAGTCTTAGAAATGTCAAATATAGTAGCAGTTCACACAACATAAATCTCAAAAAGCTCTTTCTCTAATAAAAATTTAATTAGAGAAATAAAATAGGTTTTTGAAAGATAAACCCTGTTTTGATCAGCTGCTTTTTTTTTCTTTTTTGTCTTTACTTCAAAGTATAACAATGAGATTTAAAGATAGATCCTATCTGGATCAATATGCAAATGCTAGTTTTTTAATATCTACCTGTTCAAAGCGTGAAGTAATTTTCCTCAGTATGGTATTGTAATATGGGACAAGTAATCTTTAATATTATGCACAATTTGCACTTTCTTCAATTGGTTAGAAAAGTGCTTACAAAAAATATGTAAAATTTTCAGTATATATTAAAATAGTAAAATTTTTAGTATAAAATACTTTTCTAGCCTCTGTCTTCAATTCATAATCTTAGTAATATTCTGAAATTGCTACATTGATGACATAGGAATCATTTAAAAAAAAACAGGGATGTGTGTCACATTTGGCCTTAGGAAATAATCAAAAGCTGAACCAATGGTGGAGCTGTACACTGACTAGTTTTAATAAAATTAGTAATTGAAATCTATGAAAGATCAGCAGCTTTGAAAATCAGACTATTTATTTAGGCATCCAAATAGATTTAGGAGTCATATTGAAAAGTTTAAAATTCATTTAAATTGGTTCATTTTTATATTGCACCTTAATCACAGCTCCAGACAGAACTTCTTCAAATGTTTATGTTATTTTATTTCTGCCAATCAAATAGAATTATTTCTGTACTAAAGTTAGCCTGAAGTTATTAACAGTTATACTTAACTGTTTTCAATCAAGGATTAAAATCCAGTATCTGTAAACATGCAAACACATTTGTAACTTCAATCATAAATGTCTTTTTGTAGAATTAAGAGCATTTTACCGGTATTTTCTTGTACAAATAAGACCTCAAAAAACAAAAACAACAAAAAACTCTATCAATCACACCTGATATGCATTAAGGAAGGCAGTATTCTATTTATTTCTCCTATTTCCTCTTGACTTTCTGATGCCTCTTAGAGATTTGGAAATTCCCTGATGTTGTATAAAAGAAAAACAAATGAACTACAGTAAAAAAAAGTGTTTTCTTAAAAACATCCAATTTCAATCCATTCATCTGAAAAAAAAAATGCAGATGTCCTCAGAAGCCTGAGAATTATTAGCTACAATGGGATCAAGATACCATACTAAGGACACATGCACAGAAATTTCAAGTCTCTAAAGCTCTACTGTAAAATCTCCCTTTCTAAGAAATCGTTCTCCATGACTCTAGTCAGCTTAGAGTTACTACTTCACAAGAAAGGAGAAAAAGAATGACTTCAAACAGATCAGAGTTTTTGAAACTAACAAGAATTGGAAGAACAGTAAAATATAAAAGGGTATCAAATTTCAGGCTTTGCATGAGAAAATGTCTCATCAAAGAATTCTCTTTAGATGTTTCCCAGAGGAACACTTGGAAAGCCGAGCAGTTGATTAATTTACATTAGACAGGACAAAGTGCCATGAATACATAGATGGAACAATATGGCAGTGACATAAACTTGGATATTTCTACCTAATAGAATTAGTTTTGCACTAATCAGAACTTTTAAATCATTTCTAAAAATTACAAGTGGTTTGCTTTCTTTGTTATTTTTATCTGCACAGGTTTGATAAGAATTTGCTGTAGGTCATATAAAGTCATTCTTTACATATGCTCAACTTCTTTCAAGTCTGTTTTTTTAAAAATGGTGAAAAATATGCATATTGCATGAAGAAGACTTTAAATAAAACACCCTGAGTTTACTTGAAAGATAAAATAATTTTATATTCTAATACAGAGATTTAATTAAATGAAGTTTAATTTAACTTATTGCAGAAAGCTATACAATGCAATTCTCTGAAGGATATAGTTACTTGAATTTCCTAGTTTATAGTTTGATAGTAGAAGCTACTTCTGCATTTTACGTACTCATGTCTTCTGCTACAGTAAGAGCAATTAAAAGTTTCTTTTGAATCTTTTTTTTTCAACAAAACTTTCAACTTGCTTCTATATATCTTCTCAAAAGAAGAATGTAAAATTATAATTTATTTCCTTACCACTAACAATGAAGAGTACAAAATATATTTCTGGAAGTTTTTCATGACATTTAAACTTCTTGTGTTGTTATTTTCCTAGAAGAACAGGAATCAGTAAAGCAGTTCCTAACTAAAACTTCTTTTTTGTTCCTTCATGCTCAGGAATTCTCTGAGCACTTAGTCCAGCCATTTGCTAGAGAGATTTAGAAACAGAATATCTTATCTCAGGCTTTAATTTTGTTCTTATACTAATTTCCTTCTGATTAATGATACTCTTTGACAGTACAGAAGACAATTGTATTAAAGCACCTTTACGAATCAGGACCCCACTATACTAGTTAAAATAAGAATAATAAGAAAGTCTGTCTCTGACAAACCTGCTCTCTAATTGCCCTATGTTTTTCCCCTATTGACTCTCATGTTGGTTAAGTTATATTTATTAGCATTTTCCATTTCCATTTTTCAGCCTCTCTCATTTTCAGCCTTTACTCTGCCCATTTCATTTTTTGTAATAGTTAAGCTATTAAGGAATTAAGTTCTTTGCTCCATTTAGTAAAATTCATTCTCTGATGTGGTAATTTGGTTCCCTGTAGAATGCATAGGAAAGCTGAAAATTAAGAATGATCAAGAAAGCTACCCACTGCTTAAAGAATGGCCTAGTCCATCTAGTAGCAGATTTTGATTCTATTTTCATTTCCTGACATCAAAGCATTTTTTTTCAGCTGCTTCTCAGAGGCTCAGGGACCAAGCCTGAATCTGTTCTTCCAAAAGACCTGCTGAAGATCCCCTAGAACCTGCTGGAATTCTTTGAGAGCAGTAAAACAAATCAGGCAATGCTGCTTGTCCCTCAGTCATAACACTTTAACAAGACTCACTGACACTCATAGTACAGATAGGTTCTATCCCCTACCCCATCCAATCTGCTTTGAATCCATTAGTAATCGAAAAAAAAGAGAAAAAGAAAAAAAAAAAGGAGGCTCTGGAAAAGATATGGAACAGCTAGAACTATGCTCACAAATAGCAAACCTCAGCTCTTCCCTCCTTAGCCTCCCTTAGCATAGCCTTGTCAAACCTGCAGTTATGCATGGGATGAGATGCAAACAGGAGAAATAGTGGAGATAAAAGGCACTCTGAAGAGTAAAATGATAGGAAAGAAAGATGATAATTAATATATTTCTTACTAACCGGCGGGGGGAGGGGGGGGGAGCGGACAACAGCCTTTGCACTGGCTTCACTGGCTTATAATGTGAAGATATTTATAAGTTATAGACTTTATGAATACATTTAGGAAGTGCAGTATAAGCACCCTTCCAAGTCCTGGGTGCAGAAAATAAGGAAAAGCATCAGTAAATGATTAAAATGAGTTTAGTCTTCAAATACACTGATTTTGGGGAAAACAGATGTTATAAAAACAAATAATGGATAGTATATGAAGAAATATTGCTCATATGCTCTGGAATTATGAAATAGTATCATATTTATATAAAACATGACTGGTATATGTCTCATTTCAACTCTGCAAATTAGCCTTCTGTGTATCTATTAGGGAGTATTTCCCTCCCAAATGACTTAGATTGGGGTAATGGAAAATAGTTACTCAACGCTGCAATTATAGCTAAAATGAAATAAATTGTGAAATGTTGAAAATCTCCTTTATCCATTAGAGCTGATTGCTTTGAGGCAATGGACAATCTGGCAGTTTATAAAAGTATGCCTCTTGAAACAAAAAGTAAACTGGAAAGTTCAGTTTTCTTGTAATGGAAATTTGTAAAGAGAAATGAGTAAGATACAGTCTTTTTTTCTCTCTTAACAACAAAAAATTATTTAATCAGATTCATACATGTACATCACACAGCTTTGCTAGAAGTAGCAGTTAAAGGGACCTTTGAAATTGCTTAGTTCTACATCTTTACTTAAGTAATTCATATGAAAAAACATTTATATGAAAATAGGAATCTGCCATGACAATTTTTAGGTTCAATCCTATAGGCTGCTCATGAAAGGAAAGAAGAACATAACAAAATTGCCAGTGTTTCAGTGCATTTTATATGAATTCCTTGAAATGAATGTTTCTGTCACAAAATGTCCACCTCATGGAGCAACCTGAATGCTCTGGGCTGACCAGAGTGTTCATACTCTGCCAAAGAGGGCTTGTAGGCTTGTGTGCTGGGTGATGGCTCCAACTAGCAGTTAAAAAGGATGAGAACTTGCTGTTCCTTAAAAGATTTTTAAAAAGAAAAAAAGAAACTTATGAAGAATATTTGGATTCAGATATTGCTATGGCTATTACTTCTGTTATCAGTTTGAAGAATTAGCTAGAGAAAATATAGTTTACTTAGTTCTTAGCTAGACAGGTAGGTTTTATAACTGATGACATGGAATACCTTCTATAAATTTTACATGGATTGTACAAGATATCCATTTTAGAAATTAAAATTTAACTTTTGAAGTTTGTAGTCCTAAGAGCTACCACTTGAAATTTCAGAGTTTGTTTGGCAAATGACCTCTGAAGACTTTTTCAGCTGAGATGATAATACTTCAGAGCATGCACAATTGTTGTCTGAGACAGTCAACCACTGTCTGATTATTTTATGCAAATATATGCAGATTATGTTATAATGTCAAGACAAAACAAAGTAATTGCAAGTCTATGGAGATAATACTATGAATAATAAGCTGAAGTAAAATGAAACCAATCCCAATGTATGCCTACGGAAGTGATGTTGCAATGCCAGAATTTTATTAGTAGATTTCCCTACTGACCACACAGAGATGTCCAGCTTTAAATAACAAATTGCAAGGCAACTATAAATTCTCTTTTAGTGATGTTTTATCAAAGAAAAGCAATACTAAACAAGTTTATGGCATCAAGCAGTTTTTCATACTGTAATTTCTAAATCATACTAGCTCATTCATGAGTAAGAAATGGAGAAAAGTTAGACTTAAACTGATGGCATAATGCTCTTAACATTGTCTGCCACAATCTGAAACAGAAGATATCAGTTTTTGTAAATAAATCTACCTGTACTAAAGTAAGCTAGGAGATGCCAGCATATATTTGAAGAGTTTTACTCAGAACTTTTCAGTGACTTCGAGACCAAGAGTCAAATGGCTTATTTCAGGAGCTGTGATGGGTGTAGGTGGAGTGTAATTTCTTGAGCATCTTGGAGCATTTTCATTTGACACATAGGAGATAAGGAGGTACCACAGTTAGGTATCTGAATATCAGAGTTGAGAGAAAGGTATAATTGAACTATTATGATACCGATACATAGACTAATTCCAGTTATTTCATGGCAAATGTCCACATTTCTGCTCTACACAAGAGAAACAGAAATTGTGAGGATCACCAGTAAGAAGTGGGCAAGTTATTTTTGCTTTCACGAAAGGTTAAGAATTTTCACATTGTTACCACAGAACAGCTGCTGCTTTGCAAATTCACATGCCAGAAATAGCAAAAGAACAAGATGTAAAATCCAAACTCAGAGCATTTCAACTATTGTTTATATAATCTTCCTTCTAGCAATCTTGTCAGAGAATAAACTTCTCTGAGAAACTAAAGTTCAGCTTCCAACATTCCGATAATGACCCCTGGATCAACCTTGTGCATAGACTAAGGAGTCATGCAGGAAGGACCTTACTCCAGCACAACTACACAGACAGCACTGACAAACATGGAGAGTCATGTATCATACCAGAGCAGGAGAGGCTGTTCTCCTCCTTAGCTTCACATTCTAATAATGAAGAAACTTGTTTTGATACTCCAATACAAAGTGCAGAAAATACTCAGGAGAAGTATACTTTCAATCAGTACTATAGCGCAAGTCTTTGCTTCTTCGTGCTGATCTGCTTAGCAAGCCACACAGAGAGAGAAAAAAAAAAGGGCACTGTCTAGGAAAACAGACTCGTAGATGATTTCCTAGGGTTTTAGTCCAGACCCAGGAATGAAGGTTGAGCACTGTGAATTAAATCACCAAGGGGATCTGTTCAATTTATTCATTAACAACCTGGATGAAGGGATGGAGTGCTCCCTCAGCAAGTTTGCTGATGATACCAAACTAAGAGGAGTAGCTGATAACCCTGAGGGCTGCACTGCCATCCAGAGGGACCTGGACAGACTGGACGACTGGGCAGTGAGAAATCTAGGACAAGTGCAGGAGAGGAATTGCACTTGGAGAGGAATAACCCTGGACACTGGTACAGGTTGGGAGTTGACCTGCTGGAGAGCAGTCCCGCAGAGAGGGACCTGGGTGTCATGGTGGACGACAAGTTGACCATGAGACAGCAGTGTACCCTGGTGGCCAAGAAGGCCAATGGGATCCTGGGGTGCAGTAAGAAGAGCGTCTCCAGCAGGTCAAGGGAGGTGATCGTTCCCCTCTACTCAGCTCTGGTGAGGCCACACCTGGAGTACTGTGTCCAGTTCTGGGCTCCCCAGTACAAGAGGGAT
>JAUBOD010000918.1:452503-478566 GCA_032353885.1 Nothura maculosa
GGCTGCCCAGAGAGGTTGTGGAGTCTCCTTCTTTGGAGATCTTTAAAACTCGCTTGGATGCAGCCCTGTGCCATGTGTTCTAGTTGACCCTGCATGTGCAGGGGGGTTGGACTAGATGACCTTCCAACCTTAAGCATTCTATGATTGTATGATTCTATGAAAGTTTAGGGACAATGTTGTCTGTTTATGGACCGAGGCTGTCTCTGCCTGACTGGAGAAAAGCAGTGAGAGGGTGCAGCCAGACTGGAGCAGGTGACACTCATTACTGGATTCTCAGTGATTTTTGCTTAATCAGGGAGTACATCACAAATGGCAAATTTTTAGAGTTAGTCTCTGGTCCACCTGAAAAACAGCATAGCTGGAAAATTGAGTGATAGCATTTAGAATATCTAAATAGTACACATAAAAGTATAAAATACTCACTTATTTTTCTTCTTTATTTTGAGTCTTATTAAATCAATCATTTATTTTTACATTTCTGGGTATGCTTGCTTAAATACTGAATTTAAATAATGCAGCTAATGTTAAGGTCCAAGCATGAGTACAATTTACAGTTCTAAGAAAAGTATATGTACAGTTCTCTTAAATTAATGAGTGAAGAAGTTATAGCTTTATTTTAATGGAGTAATGGAGCAAGAAGAAAAAAATAGCAAGCATCAGTTTCCATTGAAATCAATAGGATGTAAATGGTTAGTAGCTGTTGTAGAGCCAAAGAAGATTTTCCATTATCCTTGAGTTAGAGATATCTTTTTTGATCTTTTATAGCCTAAAATAAATTAAATTTTTAAAGAATATGACATTCCCTTGATATTTCAGTTGAGTCTTTCAAGTTGCCAAGAGATCAAGGTTGCCAAGAGAGGTTGTGAAAACTTCTTCTCTAGAGATATTCAAGACCTGCTTGGTCAAAATTCTGTGCCACATGCTCTAAGTGACCTTGAGTATGCAGGGAGGTTGGACTAGATGATCTCTAAAGGTCCCTTCCAACCTTAAAAATTCTGTGATTCTAACTGCATGCATCCATTTTTGCATATTAGTAGGATGGCTTCCAAGTGCAATAGAGATCTCCCAAAAAATTTTACAAATCTTGACTGTACAGTGGAAGTTTTACATATTGACTGTCATTCTTAATAAGAAATAGTAACATGCTATGTACAGTTCATATTTTCATCATACCATTGCTATAATTGAAATATTTTCCTACTGGGAAAGTAAAAGAAAGGGAAAGGGAAAAGGAAAGAAGTTATGGATATTGGATATGGACCTTTTGTAAAATCATCATGACACTGCAGTTTAAAAAGCTACTGAAGCCAGGAGGGTTTTTGTCAGAGAAGATAGCATAGCTTTGGTATTAATTTAACATTTTTCTACTTCATTTCCTTCCCTTCCTTCTTTCTTCTTCTCTTCTTTGTTTTTGACAAACCATCAGTGAAAATTAGTGCTGAATATATTTCTTCTATTGAACGGAAGTGAACCAAGGAAGATACTTTTTCTTTGCAGTTGGAAATGCATTTCTTAAAACTGCAGACATGATTTCTAAAACATATTTGCTCGTCTGTTCTGTTTCTTTTGTTTTTTTTTTCTTTTTTTGGGGGGATGGTATCCCAGAATAAAGAACCTATATATGTGGAAAGAGATTATTTAGTCCATATTAAGTGGACTAAAAACTTATTTAGATGCAATGAAAATAAGTGATTATGTGGTTTTTTGTCCTCTCTGCTTTTTGTTCCTTCAGTGAAATTAACACAATTAGAACATTGAGGACTACATCATCTGGAGTCTTTTTTCATCATTTTCAATGGAGAAACTTTGCAGACAAATTTATCCTCTAAAAGGCTTTTTCCAGTAAAGCAATCATGTCTGCAGGTTTGACCAGTAGGGAAGCCGTAATAACAGCATAGGACTATAAAAAGAACATGACACATCTAAAGTCAGCTACAGAAACACCATAGATCTTGGCTCTCATCAATTTCATCTGTTCAAGGTACATCAGAGCGTAAGTTTTGGGACAGCTGATGAATCAGGTTTACACAAAACAAATCTGAAAGTTTCAGGGACTTTCTGATTAAGGAAAAAAAAAAGAATAACAAGTAAACTGAAAATTTTCTCTGCCCTCCAAAGCAAAGAATGACAATTCAAGGTGCCCAGATCTCGGAGGACTCTGAAGAAAAAAGAGGCAGGCCCAGCACTGCCCCCATGGGAGCAGTGCCGAGCCTCAGGCCAGAGGCAGCTCTGAGTCAGCCTGGGTGCAGTCTCCACCAGGAAGACTGTGGCGACACAGGCTGAATGGCCACGGGCACAGAAACGTGCAGTGGTCCAGGCCTCCAGCTGTGGGGAGTGTCAGAGCTTCTCCATTTTATTAGGAAGTAGGTGTACCTTAGGTGTGAGCAGAAGGAGGACCTACTTAGCCTGGTGGTAGAGCTGGAAAAGGAGGTGGAAAGGTTGAGGAGCATTAGAGAATGTGAGAAAGAAATCAACTGGTGGAGCTCTATTCTGCAGTCGTCCCAGGAAGTGCATCCACAGAATGTTGCAGTTCAGTCTGAGGACCACTACCCTCTCTTGCCCTAGAGTGTGGGGGGAAGACTTAGTACATTAACAGTACTAAGTCATGAACAATAGTGGAAATGGATCCCTCTTTGAGGGGGTTGGAGAATCCTTCCCCCTACCTTGACTTTTAGGAAGGACAGACTGGGAAGGCAAGGTGCTGGACTTGCTCTGTCTGTGAGAGAGCAAATGGAGTGCATGGAGCTCAACCTGGGAGAGCATGATGAGCAAGATGAGAGCTTGTAGGTAAGGGTTAGAGGGCAGGCCAACATGGGAGAGACTGTGGTGGATGTCTGCTACAGGCCACCTGACTAGGATGAAAAAGTTAATGAGGTCTTTGCAGGCAGCTGGAAGTTGCCTCACGGTCACAGGCCCAGCTTCTCATGGGAGACTTCAACTACCCTGATATCAGCTGGAAAGACAACACAAACAGACACAAACAATCCTGGAGGTTTCTGCAGTGTGCTGATGATAATGTTTTGACACAGGTTGTGGAGGAGCTGAGGAGGAGAGGTGGGCTGCTGGACCTTGTACTAACAAATAGAGAGGCACTTGTTGGGGAACTGAAGGTGGGGTATAGCCTTGGCTGCAGTGATCATGAGTTGGTGGAGTTCAGGATCCAATCAGGAGGAATTGGGCTCTAAGTAGTAGCCTTGCAAACAAGGACTTCAGGAGGGCCAAGTTTGGCCTCTTCAGAGACCTACTTGGAAGAATCCCATGGGCAAGGGCTCTAGAAGGAATGGGGGCCCAAGAAAGCTGGTTGGTATTGAAGCAGCACTTTCTCCGTGCTCACGATTGGTGCATCCCTATGAATAAGGCAGAGGGGCAGGAGGCCTGTGGGGATGAGCATGGAGGTCCTGGCCAAGCCCAAACAGAACAAGGCAGAATACAGAATGTGGATGAAAGGAGAAATGGGAGAAATACAGGAATGTTGTTGGGGAATATAGGGATGTGACAAGGAAAGCTAAGGCAAGTTTGGAATAAAATCTGGCAAGGGATGTTAAAACTAAGAACTTCTTCAAATGTGTCAATGACAAAAGGAAGATTAGGGAACATATGGGTCTGCTGATGTGGGATTGTGCTCTGGTTATCCCCGCCCCACTCTCCTTCCCCACCCTCCCACCCCCCTCCCCCAAAAAAAACCAAAAAAACAAACCCACAGAAAAAGCCTTCTTTGGCTTTTTGGCACAAAATACCTTCTTTACTTCAGTGTTTACCAAAAGCAGCCCTCTACAATCTCAGACTCTTGGAAAGAGAAGAAGCCTGGAGAAAGGAAGACTTGCCTTGGATAGAGGAAGATGGAGAGAGAGCACTTAGGGAAACTTGATACCCACAGATCCATGGACCCTGATGAGACATACCCCAGAGGGCTGTGTGAGCTGGCTCTCTAGAGCTGCTCTCTATCATCTTTGAAAGGTCTTGGAGAATGAGGGAGATGCCAGAGACCTGGAAGAAAGCCAATGTCATACCAGTCTTCAAAAAGGGCAAGAAGGAAGACCCAGGCAACTACAGGCCGGTGAGCCTCACCTCCATCTCTGGAAGAGTGATGGAACAGCTCATCCTGGCTGTTGTCTTCAAACATATGGAAGACAAGAAGGTGCTCAGAACTAGTCAGCAGAGATTTTCCAAGGGGAAATTGTGCTTGACTACCCTGATAACCTTCTATGATGGAAAGACTGGCTGGATAGATGAGGGGAGAGCAGTGGATGTCATCTTTCTGGACTTCAGCAAGGCTTTTGAAATTGTCCCTCACAGCATCCTCCTGGGCAAGCTCCTGAAGTCTAGGATAGATGAGTGCACAGTGAGGTGGATTAGGAATTTCTAGTACCCTAGAGGGCTCTGCTGCCATCCAGGGGGACCTGGACAGACTGGACAACTGGGCAGTGAGAAACCTCATGATGTCCAAAAAGGGACAGAGTAAGGTCCTACACTTGAAGTGGAATAACCCCAGACACCAGTACAGGCTGGGGAATGACCTTCTGGAGAGCAGTCCTGCAGAGAGGAGGGACCTAGGCGTCATAATAGAAGACAAGCTATCATGCAAAAGGAAAAATGTCTTGACATTGAGAGTGACAGAGCCCTGGAACAGGTTACCAAGAGAAGTTGTGGAGTCCCCTTCTCTGAAGATCTTCAAAACCCACTTGCCACATGCTGTAGGTGATCCTGAGTGTACAGGATGGTTGGACTAGATGATCTCTAAAGGCCCCTTTCAACCTTAAGAATCCCGTGATTTGTTGTGGAGCCAGATACAAAGAAAATGTGGAATTCATTTCATAGTCATGCCACTAGTACTCTTTTTTTTTTTTTCCAAAAAACTGCTCATTTTCAAGTTTAATGCCTCAAGCCTACAAATCTTATATTGAACAAAACAAGGTACAAATCCTTCAGAAATTGAGATCTTTGAGGAGAAAATGATTGTCAGCATTCAAGAGTGATTATATTTTAAGCTACTTTCATATTTATGCTAAATAATACTGTCAAACCTTTACTTACATTATCACAGCTGCTATGCAAGTGTCCACTGCAACTACAAATAGACATTTGTCATATTATGATCACATTCAAGTAAAAATAATATTTGAAATACTTAGGTTTTTATGGAGGAAGTGTACAATTTTAAATGTATTTTGTTTCTTTCTGAAAACGTTTCTGGAATATCCAATGATTATATGACTTCTCTTAAGATTAGAAATCCAGAAGAACAGTTTAACTGGGAATTATGTCCCAGTATATTTTTTCTTAATTGGAAGGTTATGTTATATATATATATCTAAATATCTGAACATCTATCTATAACAATGTATAATAGATATCTTTTTAGATGGAGATATAGATAATATATACTTGCTTGCTTTTCCCGCTTCCTACTCCCACCATTTCAGGCACATCATTTTGTTGGATTATCCTTTTTTTCTAAGAAAAATCTTTGTTTTTTTTAGCTGTCCAAGTTCTACTTCCCCCTCCCCACTGCCCCAAGCTGTTTTACTTTTATAGCCCTCCCCAAATCTTGTTATTTCCCAGCTGATTTTTTAGTTTTAAGCCTGCAACACAGGAGGTGTTTTTGGAACTGTTACTTGGCTTTAGGGCAAGATCTGGAGTATATGAATTTTTTAAAAGACTGATCATACCACTAAAAAAAAAAAAGAAAAAGAAAAAAAGAATGAAATACTCTATAAAAAAAGCTGAGGCATAGCTCTCAACCTGGTCTTCCATAGAGACAGAGGACTAAGTCTAGCAGGCTCAGAGCACCCTCACTTCCCAGCATCTCACCTTCTTTGTACTAAATGTAATTAAAAACAGACATGCTCTAAGGTCAAGCTGAGCATAACCCTCAGTTTGACTTCTCCATTCAAGAAAGAGAAAAAAATCACACTGCCAGCATATTCCTCTCAGCAGCTCATGTTTGTTAATTAAAAGTTGTTTTCTCATCTATTTTCTTTCAGACTCATATCTGTTTGTCAGGTCAAAACTGCTGATCTGATTATTTCCTTCAAAATGACTGACCCCTCTGAAATCAAAGACAAACCTCCTGCTGGCTGCACTGAGACAAGGATCTCACCGCTGCTAGTTGTGAAAGTGCCATTTCTCAAGTACAGAGAAAAAAAAATAAGGAAAAAATTAATTAAACTTAAATTAAATTTAAATTAAACTGGCAAATTAAACTGCTGAACAGTGACATACTATTACATGCTAGCTATATGAACCCATCTGCTTTCTTCTGCATTCTTTCTTGCTCTAGTACATCCATACCTTTGAGATATTCCTGATTATTCACCAGTCATGCATCGTGCTTAAGATCTTTAATATTACTGTCTGCTAGAGCTAACAGTCTGCTAGAGCTGTCCTTCTGAACAGCTCATAGAACAAAACATATGAAGGCTAGAAAAAAGTGAGAGTGGTACTGGTAAGATTCTAGCAGAAAAGTGGCATGAGCGTATGTAACCATAGCTGGATGCAAAACAGGTGGGTCTATTGGATCGTGGGAACCAGAATGGCATAATCCTGTCCATACTGCCTCTTGGGACGTAGTACATGCAATCAAGTACTTGTTCCCAAATATTGTCTTGACTAGAGCTATCTGAAGTAGTCAGTAAGTCAGGGAGCAAGCTAACTGTAAGGCAGTGTGAAGTGTAGACAATCAATAGTCGAGCAGTCAAGGCCTGTTCCTTTGAAGCCTACCCTAACGTCCACTCGCATGCATGAAATCACCTGAGACACATAATGAGGACAATATATGGCCAGGAGCTGGATAAGTGAGTTTTTCCATAAACCTCGTTATCCTATTACTGTAATTACCCCCATTACTTAAAGAAAAAAAAAAAAAAAAACGTACACAAACAATAAAAGAATTCTGGAGGCTTAAGTACTTATCCATACAATTTCTCACTTCTTGCAAACTGCACAGAGGATTATGATAGTCCTTGCACTAAGGAGTGATATTGTATCCATATATGCACCCTATGATTATGTGATATAATTTGCTTTTGCAACTTTTGATAAGGCAAAACACTCATATTGAAGAACAGTAGAATTATTGTAGCTTTAGGCTACTTAGTTTCTTTTGGGTCAAAAAATAAGGAGATCAGGTAGTAACTTCATCTTTTCATACTTCATCTTTTAGCCCTACATTCTGTATAGGAATTGGACAATGCTCTGAAATATACTGAGCATACATACAGTATGGCATATATTGTGCAGGTGATTATTATAATAATCACTGTGTGTATAATTGTGCAATGAAATATCTTCAATTTGTTTAATTTTCCTGGATCAAATAAGAACTATTTGAGCATTTGCCTCTATTTAAACTTGAATTAAAAAGATATTGTGCATCTATACTACATACAATTGTATTCATTTTCAGATATCCATATGCGACAGAGTGATTACTGCCTGAATGGCAACAGAAAATACAGAATTTCACAGAAAATAAAATATTCACTGCTCATTATCAAAACAGTACATTAGTACAAAATAGTATTTTCCCTCAATTCTTATTGGACCTTCTTGTATTCTTGCCCTTCTTGGCATCGTATAAATAGTAATTTGTTTAAAACTTGATTCTGTCAGAAAGTGGTGTTTTAAATCTAAAATTTGTTCCAATATGGAAAGGTGTATGTAAATTCTGGTTTGTTCATCCTTGAGCATTTTCATTTAGAAGTTAAGGGATTATTTGAAACTTCAGAAAAAGAAATAATTATAGATCACAGAACACTGCAACAAACACTATCTAATAATAGAAATAAGAAGGCTCTATTTAATACACTGTTGCAGGTGTTCATCATTTATGAAATCTTAATTATACTAAATTTTCCTTCACAAATACAATTTAAAACATCCTAAAAAAATTCACCCAAAAATTCTCATGGTGTATTTTCTTCTTGAAGTGTCATTCTATCCATAGTACGATTTCTCATCCCTTAAATGTCTAGCAATGACTTGGAATCTGATCCAGACATTAACAATGAAAAAGTGAGGCTGAAGACAGGATTTTAAACAGGAGTCCAGCATAATGTGCTACCCACAAGTCTTGATGCCACTAAAGGGGCTTCTGATTTGGCTGGTTGCCTTGAGGAAAGCTTTGATTAGTCCCCGACCAAGGAACAAAAGAACTCACCCTAGCTCTGTGCTGTCAAATGTCATCCAGGCTTGAGAACTGGTTATTTCTCTGACACGCACCTGCATCCAAGATTTTCCTATCTCCCCTGCCCCACTCAGAAACCTGAAGGAACTAAAAGTTCCTATTCTCCTCTTTGAATTGTCACTGCTCATCTTTTTGAATTAAGCCTCATACAAAAATTATATTCTTACCAGTCTGTTGAGTTGTCAGTGTTCCTTTGCAGGTCACTGATTTTCTTTGAAGAGTTGAGCCTGGTGACTTAGGAGGCAGCCGTTTATGGGTCTGCAGGGAAGATTTCTGCCATGTCAGATGTGCAGGATAGCTTCGAAGCTCCAGTCATCCGGTGTTGACAGGTCTGGTCCTCATGTCCCACTCAACTCTTTCCTCCTCTCCATCATTTTCTTACAGGGAGAAAATCCATCCTCACTCCATCTTTTTCATTTAGAAATTTTTTTAACAGATTTTTCAGACTGAATCAGTCCCCAAATTTTGCCTTCAGGTTTAAGAGAAAGATTAGTTGATTACAGAGCAATTCTTATAGTTCCTGTTGTATCTGTTTTTGGCTGGGTTGGAGTTATATAAAAGGGATGAGAACACAGAAGCATAGGCATCAGCCCTTAGAGATAAGAAAAATGAAGATTTTCTTCTTTTTTTCCTTATATGTACACAGTAGAACAAAAGAACAAAACAGATCTGGCCAAATATGCTGAAAATCATTTTGCATTCATGTCTGAGAAAAGGTTGCCCAAAAGAGAAATATGCCACACCTGTGAAGGATCTAGATACCAAAGGAGTTCTCAAGTCTGAAGCAAGTACAGCCAAATTCATGTCAAACAGTAATGTAGACTCATTCAATTAAGTTTGCATCAGAGAAGTGGAAGGAGGTACTGTATATTGACTCTGTGTTATACTATAGGTCCTGTGCCAGCATAAGTAGATGCCTTATAAAGCTATTGGATTTTGAAGTTCTTTTGTGTACTACCCTCTGAATTATGAATATGCCAATTGTGATGTTAAATGCAAAACTATATGCCCATAGCTGGTATAGTTGCTCTTGCTTTAGGCCCAGAAGTCCACAAAAAGCTTTCACATATACAATACACTTGTACCAGACCAACATAAATTCTTGCTGTCCCAGCCCAGACTTCCAAGGCACCAGTGTATACTGAACTCTTTGATAATCACAATGATGGATTCAGTGGTGGTATCATAAATCTAGATTAAGGTTTAGAGAGCAGAAGATAGGAGTAGAATGATAGTGATGTGTGTGACTGTGGTATGAAAAACAATAATTTATTAACAGAAAACACTTTAAGGAGGTCTAAAGAACATATACTGTTGGATTCCAACATCAAAGCCCTGTCTCCTTTCCAAACATGATGAAGATGAACATTTTGCACTATGGCTTTGAAAAACAAACAGGATCTATCTAAGCTAGTCTTGCCATTTGAGGTTAGGGGCATCTTGTATGCTGTGGCTCCTTATTCTCCAAAGTTCACCTTTCCATGAGAAGGACTTTGCTCAGTACAGTCATTGACTACATGGGGGCACTGCAAAGGGCTGCAGTTCTTAAGAACATCATTGCAGTTTCTAGTTGTGCTGAGGTGATTTTATTTTATGCATCGTTTGCTGTGGTTAACTGGCCCTACATTCAACCTGCCAGACAATAAAAACAAGAAACTTTCCTTGCTGTTCAGCAGCTGAATAGCAGGTACTCTGCCAAGACATTCACCCTGCATCAGACAGAACGTTCTTTGGAGAATGATAAATGTTTCTTTCTTCCCCATCAGCATGTCATATTTATAAAAAGGAAAGGCTGTTTTCCAGGAAAGTTAATGTTTCTACCTGTCAGCCTTGAAGGTGACTCTTTTAAGGTTATATCAGTCTCTCTTAAAACTCCTGCAGTGGGACAAAAGCCAAGTAATAAAAACTGAAGCCTGCATGTCATAGACTGTTGTAAACAACTACAGGTGCAAAGATCTCATAAAGGTCTCCTTTTTGCACACTAGAGGACAAAAAGTGCTAGATGTGCTGCACATCATAAACCTAAGACTTTAGTAGGGTTCATTTTCTTAGTATTTCACTAAGAAAAGACTTATTCGCTGTACATGTTTACTGTTTAGCTGGCCTTTGTCTTGAGGCAGTTTAAAATTCTGCAGTACCATAGGCTATTTTTGTTCAAATTACTGTAAAATAAAATTTCCCTGTAATTTAAGCTGTATATATGATTTGATGGAGATCCTTTCTTCAGTTGCGGCCCATATAGTTTCTTAAGATTTATTCTGACCTCACATGCTTATCCTTTTAGAGCATCACATTTCTTGAAAGGTGAATTATATTGTTTCTTCCAAACAAAACAAAATAAAACAAAAAAAATGTTGAGCCTCAGAATGAGCTTGTATCATTTCTTTGGTGCGTGGAAAAATTGAAATCGTATATGGGTGCACCTGCCTTTTTTGGATATTTCTCTAGCTTACAACAGAGAAACAGGTGTTCTGCTCAGTAGGCTGTGATATAGCATAGCCTAGGAAAATGTCAGGCTTTAAAAACTAAATTGTTTTTTATTTTCCCTTATGAACAAATTCTGACTCGTATTTACTGTAGACTCTGATAAGGCTCTGATAAGAAAGGGTAAGTCAGTATCCTGCAGTACAATCATGACAGTTAATGACTGTATTGCAATCAGTCTTCAATATTCGCGATATTTTTAATATTTTCTTCTGTCTCTGTGTTCTCCTGAGCTTATTAATGGAAGAAAACCAAAATACCAAGGGGGTAATTTCAGAAAAAAAAAAAGTGTAGTTAGTACAGATCATTGAGCAAAATATTTTCCTGCTGACTAATTCTAGCCAGCCAAAGAACCTACATCAAAATAGGGGCATTGCTCTTATGAAGGCTCATTTTCCTGTCATACTTATCTCCTCCCGTGAAATACCTGTATTCAAATAAGCAAAACACTCATATAGCTAGTAATGTTTCCCTTCTGTAGACAGTAATAGTGCTATAAAGTTACCTAGACCAAGAACATCCTGATATTCTCACCATTTAATTGAAAATAACAACAGGAGACTGGGTTTAGCCATTCATTTTTTCTACATTTTGGCACCCTTTGACATTCCGGGCTAAAGTTTTACATTATTGCACATAATTTTTAAAATGTAGTGGTGGGTGAAAACCTTTTGTCTGTAGAACTAATATTTCCTTATCTGCTGGCCCCCAACAGAAATAACCCTTGAAAAAGGAAAAAGAAAAAAAAAAAAAAGGGAAAAAAAGAAGTAAAAATAGCAGCAGCAAATGAAGAGAACAGAATGACAGGCCAGGTTTGTAAATCTACCTGTTTGTCCGGGTTAATTTATTTTGTCTTCCTTTCATGGGTCTCCATGATAAATGATTTTCATGTAGTCCTGCTGGTACAGGATTTTCCTCATCCTATTTTCAAATGGTCAAGAACATGTGCCCTATTTAACATCGGATTATTTGGCTTTCCACCATCAGGAAGGGCTAGTTAAAATGAAATTTAATTATAATGTCAATTCTAATGTCTACGGTATAATTTCTGTGCTATCTGTATGCACATGCATGCAGAGTGAGACACCATTTAATCCAGAGATTACTCTTACAGCTTGAGAACTGGGTTTTGCTAAGGCTTGTTTTCTAGCATAATCATATTTGCTTTCTCTACAGTTTATTTTTGTGTTTTCTCTTGTGGCACCAGAAGTTAAACCAAATCAGGTTGGAAGTGCCTAAAAATTCAGAGTTGGCACATTAGCCTAGATCTTCTCTGGCCTCGGGCAGTCCAGGGGCAAACAGTAGGGGCTGGCTGCAGTGGTGCCAGCTCTCCTGCAAGCAGCCTGAGCTTGTGCTTTGCCAAGCGCATGGACATGCAGGAAAGCAGGAGGGATTACAGCTCTGCAATTCCTCTGGCCCACTCTGGGCAAGCTAGGCACAACGCGTGCACTAACCTCCTTCCACTTCTTTCATTTCTCCTCTCAGGTGCAGGAATAACCTGACCCCAGCCAGACCCAGTCTTATCAGTGGGACAAGAAAACACAATTTTGCATATGCTATTGAAGAGCTTTGGGTGTGCTCCAGATGAAGCCATCTGAGAATCCGCTGCAGTGATTATTTTGGCAAGGCAACACAAGAGAAATCCCATCAGGAATTTCACTAACAAAAATCTCCATGGGACTCTTCCACCACTGACAACAAATTAACTCAGCACCATCCTTACAACTGAACATTAAAAGAAAATGAGACACATAATAAAGTGTTCCATCTACTTTGCAAGCTTTAAAGGCTGCTAACACAAGAACACAAAGAAATCTCAAAACCAGATTGCTTGGAATTTTTATGTTCAGAAAATTAAACTTCAGTTAATAGCAGAGTAAATCAGATACTTGTTCACTCTCTTCACATGCACACTGAGTCATTATGCTGTGCATGTAAGCAACGAATAACATCAGTGTCATCAGAACAACACTGTGCTCTAGACAAGTGTAAGAGAGATATGAAACTGTATTGCAAAAAGCCTAATCTTAATTACTGGGAAATGTGGTTGGGCTTTCAGTCAACCACATCTGTAGTCACAGCAGTGCCTTTTTGGTATTCATATTAGAGAAATTGCAACATAAAAAGAGCAGCTAGAAACTCTGACTTTCTGATTTTCAAAATGCCAATCATTTAGAGAATGAGCTAACATTTTACACACACATTAAGTCATACAGTGACAGAACATTTAAATGCGAGGAAGCTTCAAGAAGAGGCTTTAAATAAGATCTCCGGGAGGCAAGTGGTCAACTAGAGTATTGGATTGAAAAGCTGGCTAACAAACCAAATGACAGCATTCAAAGACAATTCGTCTGTAGAATATTTTGGCTTCATAAATTGAATATCCCCATTTAAACTTACACTCTAACCTGGCAGATGAATAGCAGCTTTGCAGTGAGAATGTACACTTATGTCAACTAAAGGTGGGGACAGCAATGGGGTCCATATTTCTGCTTCACTCTATATTAAACAACCAACTGCTCCAATTTTTCCTATAGAAACACATATTGGCATACTCTTTTTACAAAATTCTTTGGGGAAGCCCATGTCAATTTGTGTCAGAGAAGTTTTCTGGTGTGGACACCACAATTAAATCTTACAAAAGCGTATTTCAGAAGCAGTGTAATTGGAACTCAACATTATGCTTTTATTTCCTGACGATGTTATGAATCTCTAACACTTTAGAATCTGAAAATTAAGTGAAGAGTAACAGAAATATTAAAGATAAGATTTATGAAGTTCAAATTATGAAGTTCAGAACACAAGTCAGAGGAAAAAGTGACAGTGAGAAACTCTTGATACTCATAGACTCTGAAATGTGTTCAAAAGATGAAACAACTGGGCTATTGCAGAGAAAAAGATTTTAATTTAGAAATCCATGCATAGCTTTCCAAAGGGATTTAACTGCTTAAGTCTAACAAATTAACTGATCATTTAAAACTACACGGAATATGACAGCTTTCATTTGGTCTGAATTAATTGCAACAGCTTAGTGACTGTATATAGCCATGCTAGCAAAAAAATCATAATACCTACATGTGTTTAGAATTTGAGTTAGAAAATGGGCACATTACCTGCACAGTCAGCACTAATCTCAGATGGAAACCATTGAAAGGCATTGAAGGGACTTCTTTCAGTGAATTGTATCAATCTACATAGGTAAAATTAACATTGCACTTGTCTATTAATAAATGTGAAAGAAAGGTAGAATCTTTGTTTAACCACTTCTCTACCACAGGTAGTATGAAAAAGAAACCTGTGGGCTATACTTTCACCACTTTTATCCAACAATATGTTATATAGTGTCTATTTTTAACATACAAATATATCTTAAAAGAGATATTAGGCTTAATTTAGAGTCTGTTCAGTCCAAGAAATAAATAAATGGAATGGGGATACGCTTTAACACCACAGAAATCTCAGTCTCAAAGAAACTTTCCATTTTACTCCTCTCCCTTTGGGCTCTCCCTGTGCAAGAAAAATGTTTCTGGAATATTTTAGTGTATGTAAATTTCCATTCAGTGAACTGTTTCTCACTTCATAAACAATGCAGTAGTATATGGCCTGGTTACAATAAAAGGATATTGCCAAAATTGCATTGCATTATTCTTCTACCTCAATTTTACAGTAGAAAAGACTGGTTAATGATGTAAAATATAAGTGTTGTAATTCAATATTAGCACAGCTATTCTTGTAATCATTATTAATAAACTCATTGTAAAGCAGTACACATTTTTCTTTGTAAAAGTGCAGAATATATGTATTAAATGACAAAAAGCTAAAACCAGAGTAATAATTTTATAGGAAAAATGTAGGTAATATGATTCTCTATGTCACTGTGTACATAAACATACATCTAATTAAAGGTATAAGCTGGAAATAAAATTTTGGGCTACTGTCACAAGAATCATAAAAGAGTTTAAGAGTGAATAATTTCCATATAGTAATTTGCACTTGTAAAAAGTATCTTCCATATCTTCTTTCTGTTCTAACTTACATACGTATCAGTGAGTTCAACACAAAAGATTAGTGCCGCTATGTGGCCTTAGTTCTGTCTGTGAGTGTAAAGCTTTGTGTCTCACATAGCAAGATGCACATAAACAAAGATTAAACAATGATAACAACTGCTTATCTTGTTTCTACTCTAAATCAAAAGTTAAAAAAAAATTGAAAAAATGCAATTGGTACAAATCTTTGAAATTAGAAGCAAATGGAGATTTGGGCTAGTGTGCAGAAGAATAAAAGAATGAAGGAATCTGGCAAAGGTACAGAAGGTGACTACAGCTCGAAGATTGTATATTCTCTTATTGTAGTAGAGATTATATCCACATGTCACATTATTGGGTGGGAAAGGACAGAAAGGTAAGTGTACTCACATACAGCCCAGTATCATGGATTCCTCCTACTTTTCCGCAAGTGCCTTCTTCCTTAGAAATCCATGCTAAAACCCATCAGTAGTTTTCACTTTCACCAAGAGTTGCGTTAGGTTGGCAAGCATGATTTAGCACTCATCTTCACTTACAGCAGCAAGTTAAACCTATTAGCCCTAATGAAATCTGTGAAAGTAGCTGAAGAGGAAGATGCTATTCACTCAGAATGAGGGATCCGGAATTTAATCCTTAAATAGCTAGTATAGCCCACAGATGTGTTTTCAGCTTCTGCACTGCAAATTAGACTACAGACTAGAGTGACAAAGACAAGATAATTATCTCCACTAACTTTTAGCAGCGATAGCTATCAGTGTCAGTCCTACCTCCATGCTTCAGTAATTCCTAATGAAGAACTAAGAGAAAAAAATAAAAGGGAGCTTTTCTTTTTCCATTAAATACCTGTCAAAGTCTCACAAAAAGACCTTTAAAGGTAATGAATGCAATGCTCACAGAAAGACTTGTTTATAAGCTCTTCTCTGTGTCAGCAGTTTGCAGCCTCCTTGAACAGCTGCCACTCACCCAGGTCCCAACATGGCAACAACAGGAACATAATAAGAGCAACCAACCCCCTGATGCAACTAAGTTGGTGTTCATTTGGTATTTTCATACCTGAACATTGCCATAGAAGCGAAGAATTAAGCACGTAAACATTTTCCTAAATTTTTGTGCCATTTTTTAAAAGGTATTATCATAAAGGCACATAAGGATATGATTTTTATCATTTCTTTAAATTGTTCTAGTAATACTATTTTATAGATTAAAAGGGAAATAACTCAAAGTTATTATTTTGAAACACATGGAGCAGAGATAAGTTGTTTTCATGGGTTTATGTGATTCTGACCACAATAAATTTCATGATCAGAACATGCAGAAGCCAGTGATTACTGTTAAAAATCAGTGTTGTCTCTAGTCCATCTTTGAATTCAGATCTAATACCACAGCCTCTTGCCCCAGTGTAGACTTCTCTACTTTTAACGAGAAGGTTTGGGTGTTGGTTGGATATAGGACTATACATTATGTATACTGCATTATAGTCATGGGGGCCTCTAAGTCAGCAAAAAATGAAAAGCAGATGCCAAATATGAGTTTTCTGCTTTCCATTTGTCTCCCTTGACTCTAACCATCTGACAGAAGACTTTGAGATGAGACAAAAACAAGAAGCCTCATCTCCTGCTTTTCCTTCTGTTAAAGTAAGTTTAGAGTTATGACTGGATACTAGCGGAACAGAGGACAAAACAACAGTGTGACAACACTGCAAATTGTGCCTTGTTTATCGTTATCTTATGATACCATTAACGATTTCTTCCATTTTGAAGAAGTTCTCCTAAGGTTTGGTCATCAAGTTATAGCAGCAAATTGACTTTGATAATTACATATAACAAGGCCACATTATATAAGGCAGGTAATGGGATTTTAATTCACCGATCCATCTTGTGAATGAGTACAAGAAGTAGCAGTCAGCTCCACTGTGCTTTACACAGGTTTAGCACAAGTTATATTCTGCATGTGTTAGCCCACCTGTGGCACCATTATTTATGTAATTCCACTAGGCAAACAGTTTTTGTTCATATTTCAGAGATCCTTTACAATATTCATTCAGACAGAAATGAGTTTTATCCTTTTTAATAGTTCTCCTCTATAAAGAACCGCACTAGGAGACTTAGTTTTTGTGTCCTTGCTGGTGCTTTGGGGAAAGGGAAATGGGAGAATGTTGTTTCTATTGCAGTACAGACCTTGCTATAAAACAAGCTGCTTCCCAGAACACGTATCTGACTTAGTCAGATTGTTAGACTGTTAGACTGTAAAGATATTGCAGTCTATCAACTTCTATCCTCTATGCAGTCTACTTTTTACATTAGTGACATAAAACCACAAGCAGCAGGAAAAAAAAAAGGAGGGGCGGTTTATAGAAATCATAAGAAAATATTAAAGGCAGAACAGGATCCAGACCATCTCATCTAGGCATCGAATGCTCATTTACTTTTATGTATGGAAAGAAGCAGCCTGTGTGAAGTAAGAGTTCATGTTTCTGTGCAGTTACTGGAGAAAATAGGAGCCTTTAACCATCTCCAAAGAGAAAGAAACTCTCTAAAGTATCACAGTTTAGAGCATTTCACTTGCAAATACTTTTTTTGCAAGTAGTTAGACTCTTCAGGTGCTTCATTTACAACAGGGTTCATTATATTTCATTTTGGCCTTCTCCCCCTGTGATGGATGTGCTCCATCCCCAGCTCAACCTGACTTTTCAGAGCTAGCCCTATTGAGGTGTTAACCACCAGTGACATTATCTGATCCTGCTGTGTGCTTCCCTGATTTCTTTCCCCACTTATATAATAACCAGCAATAACAGTCCTGATGGCTGTAACCTGACAGGGAGATAAGGCTATCTAGCCAAAAATTGCCTGAAATAAAAGAATATGAATCATCTTATCCTGTAAACGTGAGGACAGCCTGAGAGCCCATTGAGCTCTCCCTGCATGGCAGTGGGCTGTATGCCAGGATTTCCCATTGAGCAGGGATGCCACTCAAGGATTCTCCTTGGGGTTGAGAGATCCTTGTCACAACAGATTCAGTCTGGTAAAAGAACAGTCACAGGTAAGTGACTATAGTGAGCTCTCTTTCTGAACTTTTAAATTTTACTTTGTAACTGTGTATAAAATCTCTTAGTCGTTGACCAGGTCTGGGGTCTATAGTCTAGGTATGCTGTTTGAGAGATCATACACTTAATGTATAAATCACATTGTCAGGCAATTTATATTCTGTGTTTTTGCAAAGTTAACTCCTGTGCCTGTTAGGAGTAGTTGCATATGTGTAAGAACACTGGCTTGGCGAAAAACCCAAAATTTCAACTTTCTTTTCAGCCTGAAATGGAAATATACAATAAGGAAAATGTGCTTTAGAAGTTTCATGGACCTGAAAAGGAAAAAAAAGTTTTATATATATAAAAATACATAACAATTTTTAATATGAGATACTTCACAAAACTTTGTATTTTCAAACAGGTCAAGAGGGAATTTCCATCTGTTGTAACAAGAGTCTTTTGTATTGGAGTATACACTTTGTTTTACTAGTTGAAGTTTTCTCACAAAAACAACTCCCCAAAAGTTTGAGCATTGATGAACTCCAACAGAAACCCTTCAACCCAATATATTGTGTGACAGTTTACAAAATAATTGAACTGGCAATAGTTGTCTTTAGAGTAAACACATTTTGAAAGAGTTGAAACAAGTCTATACATGCAAAATTGTTCCAGGATTCAAGATTTGCCAGTGCTCTTTTTCAGAACTTCAGAATATTATTTTTATAAGATAATTAGATTTTCTCATGTTATTAGTTGAAAATCTTATTTTTAGAAAAGTTCATTATTTCTCTTTAAGACTTTCTTTTAGAAGCTTTTATATTTGAAGTATGAAAGCTGAAATGCTGAAATTTTCTTTGCTTTGTGTCTGTCAGGATACTGCCATACACAGTGCTTCTTCAGCTACCAAAAAGGCTGAGAGACTTTCACTTGCTTTGTGCTAGAAGGAATCTGGGGTTTCAAAGGGTTGGTTTTTTTTGCTAAGTCAACTGAATTGTCACTTTTCTTTCAAATGCTTTCCTTTAAAAAAAAAACCTAAATCACCCTTGCTCTTGTACAAGCTCAACTCAACTCAAACTCTGAAGAGTTAAGCAAATAATGTTTTGCAGGGTTTTGAAGTTTTTCTCAATAGAATATGATTTAATCCTTCAAAACTACCATGCGCTTGTTATTATCATGGAAAGGCTGAATATACTGAATCTTCTGAGAATTTCTGCCTATAATGAAGGTAAGTGTGACAAAACAGAACATATGAAATTTTAATTTTCACTGAATAATAGGTAATTTTCCAAACCTAATTTACAAAAGTTAAACCATAAAAAGGCAGGAAAGAGACTAAAAGTGGGATTGAGGAAGGATGGATGGAAGGAAAAAAAGAAAGAAGAGTGGGAGGGGATGGAAATAGGAGGCGGGGGAAAAAAAAGTAACATCAAATTTCACCAACCTTTGCACCTTCTTCTTCCTTTTGGGTTCATACTTCTTCTCCCATCCAATTTATTTCATTGAGAGGCATTTTCTGATTAGTAATTCAATAAACACATACGAAATTGTGTCAGTGGGGAATGAGCTTTGAACCAAACATCATCATTAGCTTTGAACCAAACATTCTGTGCAGCTTTTTAATTGTGATTCCAGGATATGAAAATCCTTTTACATAATCAAATAGTTGTACTAAAAAGAGGCTCTTGGAACCACTTATGGCCTTGACTACAGTGCCCTGTGAGGACATCAGAGCAGGCCAGCATCTACACTAGCACACAGCAGACACCCAGCCGAAGAGCCCATCTGGCTGGGGGGGCTGTGAAGCCCAAAGCACTGGCTCAACAGTAGCCCTGACACTAGAGAACCCAAGGCGCATTCCCAATTTCCAAGAGAAGGGTCAGGGCCCTTCACTTGTTCACAGGCGTTTAGGGCAATATTTTGCATAAACAAAATGATTTCAAGGCTTTTCTGTGTCATCTTCCCAATAATTTATGTTAAAAAGCATCTCTTTCAAAAATTCTGAATTTAACCTACTGCTTAGCCAGAAGAACAGTTATCTAAGAGACTGATTTCGTATCACAGAATTATGCCATTATAAGCTCCTGTTCCTACTTTTAATATTCTTTCTGAAAAAGTGTTATTTAAAAAGTAACACTAGGTTACTTTTATAGTAGTAAAGAATAGTGAAAGTGCAAACATACCTCAAATCTGTAATTTCTGTAAAACCTGTAAATATGTCTATAGTCCCAAAAATGTAATGGTACATAAAGATAGTCTTTTCAAAGATAGTCTTAAATGAAGTTTGAATTTATCTGAATTTCTTCTTTTCAACTCAGGATTCTTCTGGTGGACAAAGCTGCCTAATGAACACATAAAACTGTCAATCTTCATTTTTATTGAGAATTGAGATTCATATTTTTCACAGGCTTGACAAGGTAAATATCATTTAGTGGGCTAGTGGACCTATATGTTACCATATATTACGCTACATTAAACCTCCATTAATTTTCAGAGAAGTTTTTGAAGACAAAACAAAATACATAATGATAGAGTTCTGATGATACCCGTTTTCATAAAGGTAGTCGAATAAATATAGTCTCTGAGCTCAAAAGGTTCTGAATAAGAAAATCTGTGGCTTTCATTCCATCAAACCTTCAAAGTTAAAAGCATGAAAAGGACATTCAACAGCCTGTAAATAATATTAATTTAGTCCTCCATTTGCTCAAGATTTATTTTTTAAGAAATAATTTAAGCCTCCTCTTATTCTGACATTATTTTTAGAGTGCCAATAAAAAGACACTCACTAAACCTCTCAGTACAAGAACTCTGCAGTACTAGAGATATTATGTTTATTGATGATTGACCCAAAATACCCAGAAAAAGAACAATGACACTGCAGGGTGACTGTATCCTTAAATCTATCCCCTGTAAAGAAGTCAAACTAGAGTGTGAGAGCTCCAGTTACCCTCCCTTATTTTATCTAACAGGCATCAGGTTGAAAAAAAGAGCTAAAAGCAGTAGTTCAATACCAAAAATTCCAGAGGAGACATCTTTTGTAGGGATGAAGCAGAGAGATAAGAAAGAACACCTAAGAGTTCAGGAAGTCTTGAAGAAATTGATACTCCAACAAGACAGTTATGTGGGTCAATACTGTTAAAGGAGTAGTACAGGTAGGAAGATAGAGTAAAATATTCTAGCCCTCAAAAAGCAGTTTGTTTATTTGTATATGATTTGAGTTTCCTTCTAACACTTGCACAGAGATCAGTGGAACACCTACAGACCTAAGGTAGATTCATGGATATTTTGAATTTCTGTGGCCTAGAAATTTAGAAGATTAGGTACTACTACTTTACTAAGTATTTATGATCAAAATCACTAAAATTTTGTGGTAGAATCAAAATTATTTTACTCTACAATTACATTTAAAATCTGTGGATGTTGTTCCCCTGATACGCTATTAATATTTTTTCCCTATTCTTATCTCATTTTAAGCAAGCAAATTCTCTCAGGTAAGTGACAGGGGTCATCCTTACTTAATACTTTATTTTTCAAGAAACACTTTGCTTAATACATTATTTTTAAGAAACACATATTCTCTTTTTTTTTGGGTGGGGAGGGAGGGTCAAAAATTATAATGGAACTGTTGTCATCTTCTTTTCCTGAAGGAAAACAGGAAGGGTCACGGACATGAATGAGGCAGAAAGAACAGAAAGTATTTCTGATTCACTTTGTCTACAATAGCTCTAACCACAGTATGTAACATTTTCTGTTATGTTCATGTCTTGATGCCAAAGCCAATAAAGAACGAGGCCTCCATTTTACAGCTTGTAATTATTTTTCAGTCATTTCCTGGGGAGAAAAGCATAAGAATGTTATATACTGTGTAACAGTGTACACTTTGGTAATGATTATGCTCCTGAACACGATACATTTCCTACAGTTTCTAAATTTCTATAGGAACTCTGGCATCAAGACATGAACATAACAGAGAAAGAGAAAAGGATTCTTCTTGCTTATTTCATGTATGAGAGCCTAATGTATATTTCAATGTTTTTTTCTCTGTCACTTCTTGACCAGGCAAGAGAGGATTTAATGTTTCCAGAATACAAGTGTCTTACAGAAAACACAAAAAGAACTTTTGATTCTTTCATATCTCTTACTTTTTCCAACCTGAATGTCAGAAAAATAGGAACTAAGAATATGAAGTGCTGCTGGAAGTGGCGGAAAAAAGTTATATATATATATATGAGTGTTTCCTTTTCTTCTTGAAATCTGCTCCTGGGCAGCTTCCTAGAGCCTGAAAACTTTCTTTGGTAAATTTCTCAGAGGAAATGAAATTCTTCTGAAATAGTAGCTAGACACACACTCTTTATTTCTCCATTTCTCAGGATAGTAGCAATTTATGATTCTGTGATCAGGTCAGACTCCTAAAGCATTAGGTGGCCACAGCAGGTGCATCTCCAACATATCAGAAAAAAGCAGTAACATATAACTAAGATAAGTTACCACCTGTAAAAATGAAATGCAGTCTATGTCTTCAAAGCTGCTGATGAACATCATCATGCAAGGTCCTTTCTACATCTTGATTTTATGTCAGAGCATAAACTATTTGCTTCAATCTGCTTCAGTTATATAATCATCAAAAAGTAATATAAAACCATATTGATTTAGTTAAATTCTGCTCAAAGACAGAATAGCAGGCAAGCTGCTGAAAATACAATGAAAGCTCTAGCAGGCATTCTAATATTTATATACAATTACTTTTGACCTATCTGCATTCCAAACTACGGAAAGCAGTTTTATAAAGATTTTTGCATGAAAGGTAAACAACTTATGCTGAGATTACCTTTTCAAAGAATGGACTGTAGATGATCTGTCCAGGATTTGATTTAATGGCAGGCAATGTGGAAAAAAAAAAAAAGAAAAAGTATTTTTTTCCTATAGAGGTCAAATATACTCAAAAAAAATAGGCTTTATTTAAAAACAGGAAAAAAAATCCTTCCTGCCCTTCTTCTTCTGTTTTTCAGCTGCATGACAGATATTAGAGGAATACCAGAAATGCTGGAAGAAATAACGATATTATGTTAAGTGTCCATAATAACAGGGATGCATGCACCCATGAAGCACTCTAATACTCTCTAAGCTTTCAAATCCTAATCCACGAGCAGTGAAAAACCCAGTGTTTCACTGAGGGCAATAATGAAGCTTCATTATAAAGCCCAGAATGGGTTGACGAACAGCTCTGTGAGATGCTTTGATACTTCGGATCTTTGACACCTGTGTCCTTACTGATGAAGAATATTTGAATCAAGCATTTGTAAAACTGCCTTAACATTCTTGTTGGAGAGACTGTCAGTGACACCGAGACACACTTCACTCCACAAAACATTTCACAGAGATCAAGGGAAGGGGTCTCAAAGAGAAGGGCTCCAGAATGGACGCTCGCGCCAAAGCACTTAGTCTAGAGCTGAACAACCACGGCCAAAGAAAGGGCAAGGAGCGTGAGGCAGCCCCAGCACCGCTTCCAAGCGAGCAGCGCAGAGCCCAGGGCTGGAGGCTCCTCTGACTCAGTGCGGGTGGAACCAGCAGGTGCGGTGCCAATGTGCCACTTTAAAAGCTGCACCAGGGAGGGCAGGTGCTGCAGGGTGATGTGGTGGATGCTGTAGGTGGGCTGTGGGAAGTGTTTCTCCTGGCTGGGGATGATGCAAAGCTGTGGCTTTGGCAAAGAGCCTCCACCAGGAAGACTGTGGTGGCACAGGCTGAATAGCCACAGAAACGTGCAGTAGTTTGGGTCTCCAGCTGTGGGGAGTGCCTGAGCCCCTCCATGTTATCAGGGAGTAGACAAAACACCTGCCTTATGTGTGAGCAGGTGGAGGAGCTACTTAGCTTGGTGTTTGAGCTGCAGGAGAATGTGGAAAGGTTGAGGAACTTTAGAGAATGTGAGAAAGAGATAGACTGGTGGAGCGGTGTTTTGCAGCAGCCCCAGGAAGTGCACCTGGAGAATCCTCCCAGTAGGGGAATCCTTCCCCTGACCTCACCCTCACAAGTGACCACGTTCAAGAGGTATGAGGCCCTGGATCTTGAGAACTAGACAAATGAGGTCATGGGCCAAGCCCCATCTAGGAGGCTGTCTACAGCGAGGCAGTCAACTTTGTGTCTTAAGGCTGCTTCCCCTTAAAGAGAAAAGGAGCACTTGGAAGAAGTGGTGAGTGACTGTCATAGGGGACTGCCTACTACAGGGCACAGGGGTACCGATCTGTAGATGTGACTCCTTATGCAGAGAGGTCTGTTGCCTTCCAGGGCTTGAATAAGGGATGCGGCAGAGAGGCTGCCAAGGTTTGCACAGGTTAATAACTGTTATCCCTGTTACTGTTTCATGTAAGCACTAATGATGCCATGGGGAAACTGAGAAACATCAAAGGAGGTTTCAGAGCCCTAAAGATGGCAGTGAAAGGTCTGGGAACCCAGGTTGTGTTCTCCTCTATCCCAGCAAGGCGGGGAATGGATGCAAGGAGGAGAAAACAGATATTTCCAGTTAATAACTGCCTGACTGCTGGTCTAGGCAATAAGGTTTTGGTTTCTATGACCATGGGACTGTTTTTTAAGGCCACCAGGTAGTCAGGACTAATGAAAGAGAGTCTATCTCAGGGCATACTGCTGAAGAGAGTCCATTGCATGGCTATGAAGATGTTCAGGGGCCTGGAACATCTGCCCTATTAGCAAAGGCTGAGAGAGCTGGGTCTCTTCATCCTGACAAAGAAGAAAAGGCTGATCAGTGTATATAACTATCTCATGGGAGGGAGTGAGGAGGATGGGGCTGACTTCTGCTCAGTGGTGGCCACTAATAGGATGCCGCGATTGAGAGATGGGACACAGCTTGATGCATGCAAAGTGTCAATTTTATTGTTGTTACACACACGTTTATATAAATCAGAAGTTAGCGTGTCTTACGTAGATTGGGTGCTTCTTCAAATTAGGCACTCTTTGATTGGTTAAATGCAAAAGCAGCTACAAGCAGGTTATAAAAAAGTACCGAGCAACAAACTAAGTCTTATCTACAAACCTAAAGCAGACTAAGTTTATCTACATCCTTGAAACAATACTCCTTTCTACAGCTCCCTTTGATCAGGATAGTCCAGCCTTATCTTGTTCCTCCCAGGGCAGCAATCCTCCCTTTTACAGCTCCTTTGGGTCAGGATGATCCAGCCTTATCTTATCCTTCCCAGGGCTTGTGGCCAAGAAGTTCCAATACATCTTGCTCCAACAGCTGCACTATACTTGAGGCCCTTTCAAGGTTGGTCAAGTCCTGGCCCACAATAGGACAAGAGAAAATGGCCACCAACTGAAGCACCAAAAGTTCCACAGGAACCTAAGGAAAACTGTCTTGACAGTGGGGGTGACAGAGCCCTGAAACAGGATGCCAAGTCGTGGAGTTTCTTCTGGAGATCTTCAAAGGTCACCCGGGCGCAACCCTATGCCATGTGCTCTAGGTTACCCTTTGTGTACAGGCCGCTTGGGTTAGACGTCCCTTCAAACCTTCAGATTCTAAGGGAACTGCTCCTATACTACAGGGTTACTCAGTGTGTATAATAGTTGATTATTTCTATGGATGCATAAAGCAAAAAAGCTTTTTTGTCTGTACTGAAAACATGCATGACTGAACCTGAAACATAGCTACTATCAAGCTCCCATTGTATATTACTACTTTATCTTTCTTCCACATAGAATTAAATGTATTACCGATAAGTGAATTTCTGTCTTTCAGTTACTAATTAAGAATTCAGTGCCATCTTAGATCCCAGCCAATATGGCTTTTTGCACTCTACTAAAAAGGTTCTCATTCAAATTCAGATTGTTTTTATCCTCTCCAAGCTGTGATCCTGTCTAAAGAGAGCTGCTTGCCCTCTGCTTGATTTATTATCCCTTTCACTCATTATCACTAAGTAACCCAATTTGCCAGCAAGTTCAGCTACTCTTTTCATGCAGATTAAAAATATCTCCCCTCTTAATGCAGACCTGTTTCCTTACAGCTAAAACAAAACTGTGATCTTCTGATTGTCATTTTTCTTTGTAAGAATGATTATCTCCTGCTGAATTACTAAACTTTGTCTTAAATCATGTTTTCCATTATGCTTGCCCTCTTGTATTATTCTTAGAGAGAATGCTTATATTTACCAAACTTGCCCAATGTATGTCCATTCAAAATATCGCTATAGAACTCATTCTCTCTGTTACAAAGAGCTGACTAAGAGAATGAATTATACAGCAGCATGTTACTGATTGGCTAGATGTCGCAGCTTCGGCGGGTCAGGAATATCAGAGCCAAACACTCGTGGAGGTTAAGCACTGACTTCATTTATTCTGC
>JAUBOD010000918.1:478666-511140 GCA_032353885.1 Nothura maculosa
GAATGCTTATATTTACCAAACTTGCCCAATGTATGTCCATTCAAAATATCGCTATAGAACTCATTCTCTCTGTTACAGAGAGCTGACTAAGAGAATGAATTATACAGCAGCATGTTACTGATTGGCTAGATATTCAAGTTCTCTCTCAACATATCTCATAACTTACCATCTCTCAATCACTTTTTGAAAATAACTCCTCCAGAGCATCAAAAAAATGTAAATTCTTCCTTAGAACTATCTTCACCATAATTCCTACCAGAATGTTCTGAATTTCCTGTACTTCAAATGTCATCAAGAAAGTCTATGCTGTCTGCCTGTTTCTAGGCTCTCTTTTTGTAATTATTTTTTTTTTTGTGCAGTCGCTTATACTGTTCAATTTTGTGACTACGGACCTGGCATCCTACTGCAATGTACATAATCAACAAATAGGAGGATCCTTCAGTGACTTTATAGCTAGTCCTAAGCAGAACATTTCTATTCTCCCCAGTTCTTAAATTCTTTCTGTATGCATATCTCAAAATAGCACAGGCTTTGGAATGCTTTCCATTGTTCCCACAGTGTGAACTCATATTTATTCTGCAATCTATCACTCACTGGTCTTTCTCACACTTCTTTATTGCATTTACCTAGTCAGGAGGACATTGTATTATGCAATTCTCTCCATTGTGATCAATCATTTTCTGTATGTCAGTGCCTTTAAAAACTAAAAGCAGGCACCTTATTATTCTCTTAAATTCTCTAGTGCCATGTAACAAATGCATCAATGTCTACACATATATCTATCATATTTTTTTTTGCATACCTGTTGTGATTCTTCTTGCTCAAGGTCACACTAGCCCATCCTAAGCAAATGAAAAAAAAAAAAAAAAAAAAAAAATGACTGAGTACATGCTATTCTAAGGAGTTAAGCAAAGTTTTAGGATCAGGATAACTGTCCTTCTGAAATATTTCTTAATAAGCAACTGGAAAACTTGTATGTCAGGGTAAAATAAGAAGATATTCTTAAGTCAACTGATTGCTTATTGCTTACTGATAACAAGTGAGTTAGCTGCTTATGTTATGATACATTTTATCTTATTCTTAACACCAATATTTTAAAAATCTTTTAAGGTCATTGTAACAACATAGTATCAACATAGGGCTAAATCAACAACGGTTTCCTAATAATAAACATGTATATCTATTTCTGATATCTACTACAGAAAATTAGTAGAAGCTAGAAGATTAGGCTTTTATCTGCTATAAAAGACAAAACAATGAATTGTCTTTACTTTGTTCAATTTTTATTTTTCTATTTTCAGGTCATTGTACTTGAAATATTAAAGTTCCAAAAGTCTTATTGGCTATTATATCCACACTGATGCTGTAAACTATTTATGCAAAAATATTCCATACAAATAATGCAGCAAAAAGCAGCTCACTTCAACTATAAGCTATGATTCAGTAAGTATACCAGAAATATAGCTATGTACATATGTTTAAGTGTTTCTCTGTCCAGGGATAACAGTTTAAAAGTTTTATGATCTGGAAAGACTTGTAGGTCTGAAATTGTTACATATATGACAATAAAGTTACATATATGACAATCCATGGTGCTATTATCTTCAGGAAATCTTATTTCTAATTATCAAGTTCTTATATTTATTTTCTAACAATGAATCAATATGACATAAGCACATGAGGAATCATAAAAGATATTACAAAATGCAATTTCTTAGATGTTTTACTATTTTGATAGATTGGTCTTGAAGCTGGGATCAACTGCTTCTCTGTTCTGCCAACAACTGTATTTACCGTAAGGAATTTCATAGAAATTTGCAAAATGTTTTCTGAGCATTGAAAGGAAATTAATGAGTAATAGGAAAATACTTGAGCTGTCATAAGGTTTAGATGATAGTCTTAAATAACTGCACTGCTACAGAGCAAATTCTGCGTGAAGAAGTTCTAATAGAACTGCATTTTCTTTTGGGAGTTGCTGTTATTACGTTAATATGCTGTGTGACTACACAATGAAGACAAGTCAGAAGACAATTTAGAATGAAGCTATTTTTCCCCTTCATCTGACTCAGCTGCAGATATTTTATTGCGCTATCTCCAGCAAGCTCTTGTATGTATGTGACTGCAGCAAAGCTGCCTTTGCTTGAAATAGCTCTAAACCTTTAGGTATTAAATGGTTCTACATTAAGTGTTTTGTCTTCATGGGAAGCTATACTTTATGTGCAGTTATAGAATCCCTATTTTAATAACTGCCTTACATATCCTAAACCCCATCCACAACTGTGGATTATTTCATCAAATGGCATGAAACTTAAAATGAGTGTTAGTGATTCCCACTATAGAATACACTGCATAACTCACTATGTCAGCATAGCCACAATGGTAAAAAAACAAACCACAGAAGGAAACATGGAAATATCTTCCCTTTTTTAAGAAAAAAAGAAGTGGAAAAAAAAGAGAAAAAATACTCAGGAACACAAGCTCTCCTTTAGCTGTGAAATAGAAGTCAGTTGTCCTCAGCATACACTCACCTCAACTTTGATGTTTTTGATGCAGGGCTGATGCAGGGTTTGCATAACCGAAGTTTTGTCTGTTTGGCATCTTCCTCAGGTCTGTCAGCTGGACTAATAAGAGGTATTTCTTCCTGCTACAAATATTGTTTAGTTTAATAACACAGACACCTGGTCTTGTTAAATAACAACTTTCAGACAATATTTTCTATAAGTTTGAGGAAAGAAAATATTCTGAATAACTCATAAACACTACCAAGACTCTTCAGTTTTCATACTACATGGAAATTTGAGAAGTTCACATTTTTTTTCAGTAAACATAAGAGAAATAAGTATCATTAGCACATTTATTAATAGGGATTTATGAATTCCTGTTTATTAATAGGAGGAAATTTAACCTGTATTTTTCTAGTAATTCTTTTATTTAAAAAGCTTAGTGTTATGACACTTGTTCAGCATATTAATAAAATTAATAAAAGGGGACCACCATGAAACTGCCAATTTTATTAAGAATTATCTTTCTGATTTCCTACACATCTATGTGATATTTGCTGTGAATATGTGAATAAGTATTTTTAACTGGCAACGAAGGGACTTACATTAGAAAATTATGTATTTTCCAGAGGTAAAACTAATTATAATTCTTTATGACACAGTCACCTTACAAATAACAAAAGCATTGTGCTATATCACAGAGGAGATTTTATTGATAAAAATTATTTTTCAAACCTTTATCTAGCTATTTTTATATCAAAGCATTTCATTTTTAATTGTGTTTCATAAGTCATTGTTAGTAAGGTATGAGCCAAATCTCAACAAAGACATATTCTTGTCTAACCCCAGAGATTTAAATCAGTTGCAGTGTGTTTAGAACATGAAAAAAATCAAGATCCTTGTTTCTTTTAACTCCAGAGAAGGAGAGGATGAAAAGGGGGGAGGAAGCTTAGACCTGGTTTGAATGTAGCTAATGTGGGATACTGGGACTTTTCAGGGAACTGGACAGTTGCTCTGGCAGACCCTTATTTTTCATTTTCTTGGTATACCAGATGTAGAAAAAAATGCAAATCATTTTGCAGTAGCCTATAGTAGATTGAAAAATAAGTCTTTCCATCATTTAGCAATGATCTGAGTTAGTTAATGTTAGTTACATCTCATCCTGTTTACAGATATGTGCTGGCCCCAAGATTGGACATATGGTAAAATATTAAGGTTCAAAGAATACCGTTTGACAAGATGTTTTCAATTTTAACACTTACTTCTTAGCATGTTAAGATAAAATTTATTTTGGGGGAGTCTCTAAATAACATTTATATGTAATTTTTCCGTGTTATCTTCTTTATGGATCTCACATACTTTAATAACTGTGAGTAATACTATTTATTAAAACTATAGAAAATTATATTGGCCATTTCATGTACATTTGAAACTAACTTACCTTGGTTGTCAGATAGTTTATCCTTCTTGTGCACATTGGTTATCAGAACTGCAAACATTAAAATTGTCATTGCAAAAGATTCAGTATCTTAAATCCTCCTGCAGCATACTGAGAGCACACAGTTGAGGGAAGAGTGCTACATACTCTTCTTAAATGTTACATTTGCTGAATCTATTCTAGAAGAATGTGTGTGCAACTCCTGGTCAAATTTAGATATACGTGGGCAGCCTCTTAGCACACCCTGCTCAGTAATCAGCACAATGAGTTGAGCACTGAAGCTCCCATGCCAGCACCACAGCACAGACCCAAAGAAATGGGGAGCAAATTCAATATCCAAATCCATAGCCAGCTTCTTGCATGCAGCACTGGAATACATACATCTTTCCCTAAGACTGTCTGTCGCACAGCTATCTTCAGCTGAACTGAGTTGTTGGAAAAGTAATTTTTTTAAAATGAAAACAAAAAATATAAAAAATTGCAATTAAAAGAACATCAAATATATAACATAAGAATAAGTGAAATACTAAATTGCAAATAGAAAGTATTAAGTGCATACCAAAAAAAAGTTACAGATCAAAAATATTGGAAGTTTAAACTGAAACTATAGACAAGTATTAACTTGAAAGATTGTTTAGCATGCTGTAAATAGCGATGTTTTATGTCAGTCCCATCAGTACATTTTTTCATGGTTGTATGCATTTAATCATATTACTTCAAGAAGTATTTACTTGTTTCAGATATATTTTTCATCAACTGAACAGGCAAAATTTTCCATTACTCCTTATAGTGAAAGAAGAAAGAAAAGAAAAGCTTTCTCTGAATTACAGATTATGACTCATTTCATCTCTCAAGTTGGCTAAGTCTTAGCGATAAAAACATAAAAGCATTTCTCATTTTGAAATACCCATATGGAATTGTTAAGCTTCCAAAGTCATTTAAGAAAATAAATGAAAATGGCATGAACCCAGAGGAAAGGAGATGTATAGGTTCCTAACTTCAGTCAAGTGTAAAATTTAGGAGCAAATCTTCTCAATGATCATAAAACATGAATCAAATGAAGCAACTGCTTGATAGCAATCTGAGGAGGAGGTAAAAAAAGAATTACTCTGAACTTTCAGCAGTTTTAAAGCCACCTCCAAAGGGACCATAAAAAGATCGAAAATTCTGTAAATAATTGCACTTATAAGGAGCACCTACATTCTTTTAGAGGTATGGCCCATACCCTGCATGTTTTCTCTGTTGTAAAACTGAACTCATCTCTTCACAGGCTTTTAACTATTATTCAGATGTCAAACCTTTTTCTTCTCACAAGCTGAAAATGAGCAAGTTTCTTTGCCGTATGAACTTTTGCAGCAGGGGAAAGAATTCAACATTCAAAAGGAGACTTGACAGCATTTAAGTTTTTCTGCAGGAAAGAAACACCAAAGGAAAGTGGCAAGTGTACTCAAACATGGCTGTTTGGGTTTCCCGATTGCAGTTTCTTCCAGGTAAAAATGCAAATTTGCTAAAAGTATTTCGACATCTTTTACATCTAAATTTTCACTGCCAGCTTCTGATGGAATCAGGCTCTTGCTTCACAATGATTTTTTTTATCCTTTTACTTGACATTAATATGTAGAAGACCACAGAACAAATAAATTGTAGCAAACCTGAATTTCTTCACAATGTTATTTTTTAAAATAAAAACTGCATTTATTTTCAGGCTGCATTTGTTTATCTTATTTGTATTCTGTTGTCTTCAGAATGGAAAGCAGTATTATAATAACCAGCAGTACTTAGATTACTTACCTAGGGGTAAATTCTGGCTCCTGTGACAAACTTAAACAAATAGTCTGGTATGAAGAAGCATGACAAGAGTCACAAGCATGTCAGATCTTCACCATCTTGATAAGCACTGTGCTAGAGAATAACGAAAAACTCCATTTAATGTAGGAAGTGTTCTATTCAATTTGACTTGAAGGAGCACAGAGGATTGAAGGTTTTCATATGCTTGTTTTTTTATCTTCTGCTCATCATGATGGCATCTTGATATCCCCGGGCAACAGAGATTCCTGTATCAGGTCCATCTGAACACAACAGAAATATGCCATGAGATTAGTTAAACTCCTTAAAATTGTGGGATCAGGGGAGAGAACAGGAGAGTTTCTTTGGAAAATAATGAATCTGTGTCAAATAGATGGTGGTAAAAATTACATTATTAGCCTATTCTTCTTAGGCAGTCAATCTTTGATATTCATACATTCTGTTGCCTTTTTCCACTAACCTGCCAAGGCAAAGAGCTTTCAGAAGCTAGCCAATCTGTAAGAGAGAACTACATTAACTTATGGTTGTCTGTCTGCTTTATTTGCAGTTTAGGACAGAAAAACTGGCCCTTCAATTCCTGCGGAGAGCTTACTGTTTCGGAGTCCTATCCAATACAAGAATCCAAACTTGGACCTGAAAGATGAAAAAAAAAAGTGATATAATTTCATCTCAAAAGTCAAATGGAGTTTGTTTTTTCATTTATCTGTATGAAATGTAGATATTCTAAAACTAAAGGTCACCAAACAGTAGCAGTCAAATTAGAGTCTGAATGCAAAACTGTACAATTATGAACAAAAGAAAATGAAAAAAAAAGTCATGAACCCTATTCTTTTTCTGAAATTCTGAAAAAGTATATTTTTAAAGAAGAGTTTTAGCAGTATTAAAGCCTAGCAATCAGATTGAAATGAAAACAAATTTTTTTCAAGGTGGAGGTCTTTCCTGTAAATACCCAGTCATCAATCCTTATGGTTTTAAAGCAACGCTATCTACTTGAAAAGCGATAACTAGATGATTATTATATACTGAGGTATATGACCTCAGCTGTCTGAGATAGATAAGCACAATGAATGTCGTTGCTTATTTCAGCTCTCTGCAAGTTTTCATGTCTATGTAGATGAAAATCTTTTTTTGTAATATATCAGTATTTTGCAATGCAGCATTTTATTATTTTGAAAATATTTTATCTCTAAAGAAAAACTGCAGCATATGTAGTACATGCTATCAGAATGTCAGATTAGATTTACAATGAAAATAATTGGCAAATAATTGCCCTCCTCCCTTCACTTAGCTTAGAACCAGTAATTAACCTTTTCTCTAAAACTGCAGAATCAGGGAAAATAACAGGTCATACCTTTCCCCTATAAATGTAAATAATGAACTATAAAATTATACCATTAAAAATTTGGACTATGAACCAGAAACCAGCATAGATTGATGTGTTTCTGTTAGATTTTTGGCAAAGTAGTATAAATATAAAACAATTTATTAAGATGGAACATCCATATTTAAGGGTCATTAACATTCTTCATTACAAAGTTCGGATTTATTTGTTTAAAAGTATTTTAATTGAAATCTCAAAGAGAAAATTGTACAGTCACATTCAAAAAATGTTCACCTCTTACTAGAAAAAAAAATGATTGTAAACTGAATATTTTTGCCAATTTTAAATTTTCCTGCATTTCCTAACACTGGATTAGGAACTTGATATTTGACAGAAGCTAATCCTAAGGAGGCACTTTGAGTTATATAAGTGTCTCCAATTGAGATATTGCTTGATATCTAGAGGCTCTGGGAACATAAAGAGTTACTTGTCGAGTTTTCAAAAGGTCACTTTCTAGGAAATCTCCTCTTAAAATATTTGCATATGGCCTGTGTTTTAAATATGAATTACAAATCTTTTTATATGTCAATTGCATTTAATAGTATCATAAACATTACTCAAATTTGGAAAGTTCTCTTCACTGACTCTTGAGAGACACTAGCCTTCCCAGATTGATAGCTGAGGTAGCTGAGTGAGGATGTCTGAGCCAAAAAGCCTCAGGTAAGTTTAAAAAGCCTAAAAACTTGTGCAACTCTTGAATAATGGTATCTTATATAGGCTATATTGAAGAGTTGAATAATTGGGGAAGAAATCAATTTTCTTGACATATGTTAATAATTATTAGTATCTCTTTGAATATCTTTTCTCTAGACTAGGGAAAAAATGGTATGACAAGGACTTGGTGTGGGGCAGAAAGCACAATTTAACAAGATGCTGCAAGATGTTTGCATCTATGTTTCTTAACATAGAAGCTGTTTTCTCCATGAGAAAACAGAGACAGAAGATGAGCTGGAAAACCAGAGGTGGGAAAAAGATAATTTCCATTGAAATTGTCTTTGATCAACCCCATTAAGAATAAATTCTATGTGATGGGATGGCCATTAGTTTGTTCACTTAATTCGCATCATTATATGGGAAAGAACAGTATGAATAATGTTATTTGTATTGCATAATGTAATTAAGGTTAATAGCATATTCATTGTTGAAGTCAGGGATTTGTGATCTATTCCTCATTAATTTTTCCCTCAGATGAGTGGCTAAATCAGAACTGCAAACAGTGTTCTGGGATGCTCCCAGCCGTGCCTGAAGGGCGTACCAGAAAGCCCGGCCATCTCCTCCAGGAGCAACTGGTCACAGGCACTTGCGTCACTCTCGAAGGGGTGAACAGTAGAATCTACTGAATAATAAGACTTTGTGTCAGGACCCAGGGCATTTGGCTATTGGTATATGATAACCTGCCTCTGATCAGAGGTCACCTCCATATTCATGCTCTGGTGCCCTAGTGGATTCTCCTAGTATAGAGATTGTTGCCTTCGATTTATGGATAGCCACGACTACAAGATGAGCTCAGTTCACAGCACTTATCCACTTCTTGCTGTGCAGTGTTGGATTCTTAAAAATGCCTTTTCACACATGGATAATTTTTACTTAAAAAGCTTTAAGAATTTTTGGTTACTAATAGTAATCTCAAGGTTAATTCCTGTGCATACTTAGGCATACTTCCTAATAATTATGGAAATGAAACATGAATGTCAATGATAATTATCTCATTAAATTGTTTTTATGCTAAAGGAAAAAAAGGAATAATTTTCATCTACAACAAATATTAAACTATTTCATGTATTGACCCTTGGCTTTCTCTGGTGCAAAGGATTAAAAAAAATCATTATGGCTTTCTGTGCATTCCAGAAGTAAAGCTCTCTTCTGAAGATGCCTTCTGCATTGACCTGCGGACTTAGAAGAAAGAGCAAAGTAAGTTCCACTTGCTCCTGAAAAAGACATTCAACCAAGCAAAATGATTATTTCAAGCCTAGCAACAAAGAGCAGATGAAAATGTTAAGGCATAACAATATATGTGCACTTCTCCAATCAAAAACTCTGCAGTAAAAGTTACTACTGTGTATTTCCAATTCCTACTGAATGAAGCCAGGATAGGTTTAAGTACCAGGCTCTTTTTCTAGTCATCAAGGCACTGCACATATCTACAAATTCTTAATATAAAACATGTTAGTCTTTAAGTAGCCCAGTGAAAACACCTTGTCACAAGATCGTGTATTGATTTAGCTGGTCAAATCTAACATGCCCATCAATAAAGTGCAACAAAATGAATTGTTCAACATTAAGGAGAAAAATAAGGGAAAAAGCAAAGAGAGCGTATTTTAAAAGACCTTGCAAAGTAGACATCTAGCATTTCAGACTGCTGGAACAATAGAAGGTATTTCCAACCTTTCAGTGGAAAATAGCTTCAAATACAAAGTGGTGAAATTAACCTCACATAACTTTGGAGTGAAGAAATAATCATACCAATCAGTTTCAAGCTGTATCTCTAGATATTTCTGATTGGAAATAATTCATCAAAGATGGAATTCAGTTTCAAAAAAGAGAAATAGTTCAAAACTTTCTAAGGATCTATCTGGCTAACAGGTAAGGACTTTATATGCTTAACAACAGGGTACCCAGAATGTTTGTGGAGTCCCCTTCTTTGGTGATCTTTAAAAACTGCCAGGGTGCCACCCTGTGCCACATGCTCTAGGCACTCCTGCTTGAGAAGGAGAGATTGGCCGGGTGATCTCTAGAGGGCCCTTCCAACCTCAACTATAACATAAACGATGCACTTATTTTAGCCAAAATGAAGCAAGTGATTCTAAGTATATGTAATAGTGATACAGTCAGTGATGTTGGTAACTAAAATAATATAAATATTTGAAAGTAATCTGCTGAGTACTTTAACATGTTGAAAATAGCCTCACTTTTGTAATGGCAAGCACTTAGTGGCTATCTAAGATGAAATGAAGCATGGTGAACCCAGGGCAATTCAGCCAAAAAGAAGATAAAAAGATATCTTAAAGATAACATATCTTAAATCTTCTGTTCTTGCTGAACACTTTCTTAATACCTGTAGACATAGAATTTTCCTAACAGATTCATGCTGACAGAGATGTTTCAAAAGGTCATGTTGGAATTACTGGGACACTCAAGCCTCTCTCAGAGGTTAAATCAGAAGATAGACAGAAGCAATCTTTCTGCCCTGGCTTTGTGGCCTTTAGAAATTATATGTGGTTATATACCTCTTCAGGACCTTCAGAAATACAGATGGGTGCATGAATAACTGCAATAACGATCTCCATTTACTTTCACTGACCAGTGAGGAAATACCCACCGACTCAAAATGAGAACAGTATTTTTTTCTTGCTCCAAGAATGAAGAAGCTCTGAAAAAAAAACTTCAGGGAGGTTTACATTAGATCAGAACAGATTGGACAAAGTTGGCAGAGAGGCTTCAAAACTCACCAACGGGGAATAGTCATTTCAGTCTCTATTAAGCATGGATATGGATTCCAATATGGATCCTATGTCTATTAGTTCACATGGGTTGAGGAAAATAATCCTTTTTTTTAATGTGTCAGAAAGGAGAGGCCTTTATACACTTTCAGTCAAGTGTTTTAAGCAACTTTCTATCGGTAATAATTCATATCTTAGAAAAATATATATTTTCTGAGAAAGTATGAATGTAGTTGCACCTTTAGAAATATTCAGCCTCAAGAAGACCTGGTATAAGAGACAGAAATAGTGCTTTGGATTGTAATTGCATGGCATTTGTAGCCTGTCTTGAGAATCATGTTAGCTGTAATAGGAGAAGCTATTGATTTTGTAAAGGAGACACATAACTGCATTATATTTAAAGAGTTAAAATGATTGGACCATTAAAACAGTTGGTGCTGCCCCAAATTGTTTTGCAAACTGAAATCTGCATTGATTCTAACAAGAGCGCTTTGTTACCCAGCAGGCTGTATACTTAAAGAAAGACATTTGAGTAATACAACTTGGAAGTTGCATTACCCTTCAAAGAAGAATTACACTACATGCTAGAGATCTTTTAAAAAAAAATACATAGGCGTAAGTGGTAGCTTTAGCCTTCCACAAGAGTTAAGTATTCATTATCTAACTTGCAGACATTTAAAGTTCTCTGAATTAAGCAGAGACTATGTACGTATTACACGTACAACTAAGCTCGCTTTTTCTCCTTTTGGCATAACTTCTTCCTCCTGGAGGAAATTCAAAAAATTGTGCGCATAATATGTTTAGACAACTAGAGATCTTACTATGACAAGTTCTCTTGTCTCAAAAACGCATATGAGCCAATCAATGAGTGTGTGTGTGTGTGTGTGTGTGTGTGTGTGTCTGTATTTGGTGTGATGATATTCATTACAAAAAGGCATTATTGACCTCAAATTAAAAAGCCTGTTTTTCATTTACAAACGTTTCTTGGCCTATATATATGTTATACTTCTTTAATAACAAGTCACACAAGAAAAGAAAAAGGTTCAAGAACTGCATCAGTGGTTCAAGAACTGTATCAGCAGTTCTCAGCCTGTGGCAAAAAAAAAAACAAACCCAAAAGACCCTTGCAAATAAAACAGCATATGTTAAAATTTAATTGAGATCAAAATGATATAAAATGTTATATTACTGGCCAACTTTAAAAGAATGGTTGCTTTCCAAAAAGCAGAAGCATGAAAACCAGACTTTGTTAATTAGTTTCAATTCATGATACTCTTTCCTACAAGCATTTCCTCTACCACATAATGCATAGCTAAGGCTATCTTTTGAGGATATTGTTTAAATGTAATCAACTTCTCCATTATAAAAATATATTTCTTACATGCCATATCTCCAGAATAAATCAATGCATCCTTACTAGCAGAATGTGGAGTCAAAACCTTGCCTTCTCTTCTATTTTTCCTCCTAGTTTGGAGAGCTTCTTACTCTGAAGAATGCTTAATGAAATCAGTGAAAGAGCAAGTATTACAAGAAGTTAACCAAAACCTGGCGTTATAATCGATTAACATAATTATTGGTCTAGGAATAATACCATTCAAGATGTGAGATATTTACTTGGCACAAAGGACTTACCTATTGAAGCCAGAGTGAAATGGCCATGCAGGGAGAAGCATCATAAGGGGAACAGAGATGAAAAGCATGGAAAAGGGACAGGAATGGAAGACCACTATTCCTATGTACTTATTTCTATAGTTTAATCTTTCTCTATCCAGCTCTTGATACAGATAGCAGAACTTTTTAAATACTCTACTAATTTAAGAAAGATTTGAAAAATCACTATCAATCCTTCAGGATCAATTCACCTCAGCTTGGTTTTTGAAATTATGATCTTAGATACTCCCTGTGTTAAACACTGCAAGAAACAGAGCCTGAAATCTTGCATGGATTTTGGATAAAAATCGGTGCAAAACTGTTTCTATTTTTTCTTTACATATCCAACAGTGAGCATTAGAGGAAACAAGAAATTAATACTGAGGTAAATTGGCCTTTGATTTGGCCTAATAGGACTGTTTATGTATTCTTCATTACACAAAAAGAAAATCAGCACAATAGATGTAGCACCTCTATAGAATTTTTTGCTTGAAGTCCAAAGCATAAATGAAATAGATGTTTCAAAATCCTTTCAAGCTGCTTTGAAAATTCTCCTTTATTTTTTTCTACTCTGTAGTTGAAACTAACTCTGATTATCTATTATTTGTTTAAGGCTGTTGGCAAAAGGTACGTGATATGTTGCTTTCTGCATATTTCACTTGAAAGAGGTTTTTAGATCAATATATTGGGATTTGCTTTCAATTCTGACCTAGAAAAGATATTAAAGGATGCATTTGATTTGCCAAAATGCCGCTAAAACCTTTAACCACTCAGATTTTGACAGTTTTTTGTAGCGCACTAGCAGAACTCATAATCTGGCTATTGCAAAACACTGAAATTTTCTTTTCTAAGTAACTTAAAAATAATAAAAATGACCGTCATTCCACCTTTATCTGCTTCTATTGTTTATTCTCTTTCCAATACCTATTTTATAGTAGTTGGTATTTAATAACAACAGAGAGGATAAAGAAAAGAAACTGTTCCATATATTCTGCTGACATTAGATGACAATGGTTAAGAAAAAGAATAGCAGTAAACCAAAATAAACACATCAATCTTAATGTCTGCTCCACTTAAAACACAGGAAAGCATGACATACTGTTTCCTTAGTGCCTACAGTTAAGCATAGGTACAAAATAAATTCTAACTTTCAAGACACTGCTGTGAGCAGTGGGAAAGGAACATGAAAACCTACAAGACACAGAATGCGTAACAGATTGCAGAGACACAAGAAAACATAAGCTGCACCATAGGCAGGGAAAAACTGTGGGCCAATTTTTTAATGTGAGCACCTGCTCACTCAATATTTAATACACTGAAAAGATGTGTAAATAACCTAAGTATCAAGTATTAGAAAAGAAATTTGATTATATGGGATTCTATTTTCTTTACTTACCCCTAGATTTTGTAAATTTTCACAAAGCTATGGAAATCAATATAGGGCTAGACTAGGGCTATCTTATACTTTTTCTGTGTAAGACAATATACTCCTTCAGTATTTCAGTAATTCAAATTTATTCAATACAGCTATTTGAGCAATCAAACAATACTCAGCACGAGTCAGTGGGAGAGGTACTGGCTTGAGAAGAAAACAAGATAAAAATCATAGCAGATGATCTCAACAGAAATCCAACCCTCACTGCCTTCAGACAAATTGGTTGTAAAAGGGAGAGAGAGAAAAAAAGGAAAGGATCACAAGAAATGATGAAAAGGATTTTTCAAATGCAAGTTAAAAAAAAAAAAAACACAAAGACAGCTGATTCACAATTCATATGCTGTTCTCGTAACAGCTTCTTGCAAGAATCAACCTAGCCCTGATTTCAGAAGAGAGCCTGCATTTTTTGAGGATATACAAGTAACCTGTTACTGTTCTTTTAAGGTTCTATTTATTTGAAAAGATATAGATGGTCTGTGTTTTAGAGGCTGTTTGGTGTTCTGGTCACTGGACAAGCATGGTCACTGAAGCCAGTTTTTCAAGTCAGGATTAGTCACTGGAAAATTAGATATTTTGCCCAGAACATAGTTTCCTGTATATCAGAGTGTATGCTACCAAAAGCTAGGATACTGTGACATATAATCATCTAGAAGGAGGAAAACCACTGTAAAGAATGGTAGTGCATAAAAGACTGGACAACAGCTATCAATAAGGCACATTTACTGATAAATCAGTCAGCCTGTTTTCAGAGATATACTGAAGCATTAGAAAGTAATTTAGGTAGTAAGTGAACTGCATTAAGTGTTGGAACAAATTATTTAGCTTTTCAAACCACTGTAAAAACTTTAGATTTGACTTTTACTGAAAAAAAAGCTTTAATAGTCTTAGCCTCACCTTAGTAAATTGAATGGGAGGCTTTCAGTTCATTTTAGTTAATTCAATTAGGCCTAGATTTTAAGTAGTGTGTATTGACAATATCCTAATATTTTCCTTCCCTCCCATCCTCTTTCAGCCCTTTCTTTCTTTTTTAAGAAAAAACTATCTTGATTAACTGCCTTAGAACTGGAACTGCCTTAGAAATACACTAAGACTCAGGGCTCAGACATGCACTCCAGCCTGCTGTGACTACTGATTACTCGCAGGTTAAACATGATTTATATGCCAGAATGACCATAAACAGAAACAGCAGACGTGATTTCTTCTACCCTGCAGTAAATTGTTAAGATATGGTAATTTGAAAATATTTCAAAATTCTTAGGGAGAATAACTTTTCAGCAGTCATTAGGAGAACATTTCCTGCTCTTCACCATAGAGTATATTGAATAAATTACCACACAGACTGACAACAACCACTAACTAGAACAATCCTGTATTTATCCATATTTAAATAAATTAATCCTCAACCATAAGGCAATTAGACTCCACAAGTTATAGTACTGCTTTTTAATCTAATCTTGATATTGAATGGATAGGACAGAGGTACCATGCTCTCAGCTACAGCTAATTTAGATATGATGTTGGATCTTCCAGTCTTCTTTGTGTGTGGCAGAGATCATTTCAGTGGAAGAAAAGAAACTTAATCTTTACTCCAAAAATCTTCCTTCTCTAGGCCCCCAGAACAAGCCAGCACAATAAACTGAATAAACAAGAAACATCAAATTATTTCCACAGTGCAAACTTTCTCTCACTGCAAAGAAAGCATATTCCCAAGGAAGTCACCTTTCTAGACTCTTACATGCATAATTATTTAGCAAATGTCCTGTGCAAATTTACCCTCAGTGTAAGATTTTAAGAGTGACTTCAGCTGTATATATTTGTCCATAACCAAGGTGGTTGTTGCTGCTGAGACACAATCCTAAGATTGCTGTCCGAATCTTACCTAAGTCAGCACAAAAACAGCAGCCCATGTTTATATTACACGTCACAGTCTGGCTCAACAATGCCAAGGGTAATTCATCCTTGCTGCTCTACCTAAAAATGCTTTGTGGAGAAGGAGCACTCTATCCATGTTTCACGAGATTATACAGCTCATGAATACCACACCAGGCAGCGTATTTTCATTGGCGGTGCCTTTTTTGTAGCAAAGCGTTGTCAAAATAATAGTGAAACACAAGCACAAATTTTAGATCAGATGTACATTTTAACAGATAGCTTTGCAAACGTGCGCTAAGGATAACTACTTTTGCTTTTTGCCTCAGTGCTGCTCAGAGGCACATCATAAATTCTTAACTTCTGCCAAGCACAGAGAAATTTCTAACAGCGGCTCACAAGAAATATGCCAAGGCCAGAGGCATTGCAGTACAAGAAAAATGAACATTTTAATAAAGAACAGGTTAGCCAATATTTCCACTGGTTACTATGGTAAAGTATGAGGAGGTATTTTGCTAGTAGGACTGCTGAATGAAAGTTCAATTTACTTTGTGTGCACTAAGGCAATGACACAGAAGTGTAAGTTTTTAAAATGGCTACTTTCTCATTCTAGATAAACTTAAGTTTAGCCTTAAAAGAAAGCAGGCACTCCTACTGTGTGGTAGCTTAGTCCAATGACAGTAGGAGAATTAGTTAATACATCCAAAATACATCTATAGTGATTTTAGTATGACAGACAAATGAGAACTGAATTTAAAAAAATTGTTAGTTATATTTAATAAAACTTACATTTTGTAAGTTAAAAAGCATCCTCTTGCTCTGAAATTTCAGGATTTGAGATTTAAGAAAATGCTTCCTTGAATTTTACATGCTTTTATCTCAACACTAAATACGGATGGAGTTACTCTTAAGATTTTTCATCAAAGCTTAAAGACTATTCAGCCTCATTATTAAATATATAATTCTTATCCATAATTTATAGATTTGAGAAGGAGTTGGAAAGATGCTAAATGACTTGACAAGCTGGCCTATTCACAGAATAGATAAGAGCAGTAATCCAGAAATATTTCCCCTTTTTTTTGGATTTTGTGAGTTGTCTTTATTCTAATCTATAGTGTGTCTTTCAAAGTGTAAAAGAGGGTCAGAGTGTAAGGTACAAATTTGCAGGACCTTAGACTAGAAAGTCTGTATTTGTCTTTTTCTCCTTTTCCTTGTATCTCAGGTGGTCATCTAATGCAGGAAAATGCATCCCTGATGGGGTAAGCATCATCTGTAAAGTATCAGGAAAAAAAAAAAAAAAAAGGCAGAATCTCAATGTAGCTTTGCATCTCCCTATGACAGATATCTATTTAGAAAATTCAAATTGAACCCACTTGGTAAACTATTAGATACCTTGCATTTTCAGAGTCAGTTACATTATCCCAGAGTCTCAAGAGAAATGCTTTAAAAGTATTGTGATAGGAACAATATAAGGAACAATATAAGGCCATTGAGCAGAGATTGTTCAGATCAAAAATACAGAGCGGCTGAGACTATTGCAGGTTCTATTAATAATATAGAAACCCAAATCAAATTTTGTCACTGAGAACTGAGGGTAAAAATAGCGAGTATCAATGATGGTAAAGAGGGAGAAGTAGGATTGAGGGTAAACAGGATGAGTACCACCAAGGGTAAACATTGGGAGTAGGATCGAGGGTAAACACTGGGAGTAGGACTGAGGGTAAACATCGGGAGTAGGACTGAGAGTAAACATCAGAGTACCACTGAGGGTAAACATTGGGAGTAGGACCGAGGGTAAATATCGGGAGTACCATTGTGGGTGAACAGGGGAAGTAAGTACCACTGGGGGTTAATCTAGGTTAGAAAAATGCATGTTAAAAGTGATAAGACTAATGGAATCTCATAGTTTATTGAAAATTTATAGTTTATAGTGACATTCCCTTAGTTTACTGTTTTCCAAAGTTTTTCAAGACTTTTGTGACATATAATTGTAAAAAAGGTAGAATTATTGTAATTTATGTAATAAGAAGGAAAAGATGGTCCTTTCTTTAATGATATCTCCTGCACTATTTGAGAGACTTTGCCATTATCTGCTTTGCAGCAACATCATTTGTTACTATACCATCCAGATGTCTTTTCTTGGAGTCTGTTTGAAGCTTTTTTTTTCCTGAGAACAGTGTCCCCTCTCCCTTTTTATTCTCTCTTTTTCTCCTCCTTCTGCTTTTCAGTTTTTTTTCTCTCAAATTATCTCTGTCATTTAATCAGTTTATCAAAATCCATCAGTTTATCTCAGAAAGGAAACAAAGCGTGTAGGCTCACCCTGAAAGTACTGCTTGAATTGTTTTATGTATTCATAACATTTTTCTTAAATATGCTTTTAATATGTAGAAGGCACACAATTTCAAACCGTATGTGACCCCGATTCTCTACAGAGAGGGAGCAGTACTGGTGAGGGTAAAGCATGATTTGGAGATCTTCAAAACCCATCTGGATGCTACCCTGTGTCACGTGCTGTCGGCGTCCCTGCTTGAGCAGGCCTCTTCTGCTCGCTACCATTCTGAGAGCTGTGCACAACAACCTCTTTTTTAACATACATGGTATAAGTTGCTGAAGTTTGCTCTGATTTTTCAGTGCTCAAGTTACAACAGACATTACTTTAATGACTGGAACAAGAACAGCACTATGTTAATGCTTTAACGGCTCCAAATTTGACATTTCTTTGCAAATCACGATTTGCATATACACATCCCATTATCAGTACATTTATTTATTTTTTAAAAAACAGATATTAATGGCACTGAAAATAGGCTTTTAATCTTCAAGCATGAACTCTTTTAGTACTGGATTTAGGGAACTGATGCTAATCTAGAGACACACTACGCTGAAGTTATGAACCAGATGTCAGATTGCTGGTAACAGGAAATTGAAACACCTCTAATGTGCTAAATACCCTGCAGTATGGGGCAGTATCAATGCCAACAACAATATCATCAACAGGGGAACAATTTTAGAGACTTTCTTTCTGTGAAATAACACAAAAATTGTGTTCTTCTAAAATAAATAAATAAAGCTAAATTCAAATTACAGAGCAATACAGAGAAACAATAAAAATTTCCATTGCTGTTGTAACAGTAGCACAAACAGGAAAAAAAAACCCTATCTATTACTGCCTTTATGCTTACTATGAAGGTTCTATATCTAGGTCCTATCCACAGAGTAAAACTTAGCAATATTTTAGGCCTTTTACAGAGCTACATTCCAGTGATAAAGATACCAAGCTAAAGCAATTATATTTTAAGTCAGAAGGAAGACAATTATTAAAGAAAGCAATAATGTCTTTTTTTATTTAGTTTTATTTCCCATTTCCTTTTTTATTGTGGAGCCTGCACTCAGAGACTTCAACTTTTCAGCCAGCCAAACTATCTGGTATATATTTAATTTAACAATATATATACATCCATTTACATGTGATTACAGGATTTTATTTAACAAACAAACTCCAACCAAATATTCCACAGTAGCTACATCAAGTAAGCAACATCATTGACAGCATTTAACAAAATGTTATTCATGAAACCTCACCTCAAACAGAAAGATATGCATGTGGTTACTATGCAACCATACAAGCACTTTTCGGTAAATGTGGTTCTTTATCATCTTGTCTAATCCTTAGCGCTTTATTACCTCTGAACTTGTTGTATACAATATAAATTTAGGTTTATATTTGGGAGTAAATACCATCCTTTGCAGGGTGAAACTGAAGTGCCATATAGATTTCTTTCCAGAACTGTGCTGTTTCCCTTGCATATTGTTGATCAAGAGAAAAGAAAAAAGAGGGCTCTGAGTTATTGATTTTTGTCCCTCAAAATTAGACATGGAGTAAGAAAAAAACATTTCAGCAAAGACATAAATTTTCAATCAGTTCAGCTGTCAATTTCTCACTTTGATACAACAAGAAGATTGATCCAATGAAGACATAACAGTTCATAATGTTATGATATTTTTAACAAATCCTTAAATTATGTCCCACTTATTGCACTACTATACAGCAAAAGCTAATCATGTTTTTGCAGTTCTGATAACCACAGTCAGTAATGGTTTGCAATGATTTTGTCTTTTACAAGTTAAATGAAGCAGACTACTAATAAATATGTAATGCAATTACTCGGAATGTGATGCTGGCCATAAGCAATTTTCAAGCTAACTTTAGCCATTAAAAAATTCCTTGCAAGATACAGAGATTATGCCAAATCCAGTTGTCCTGATCCACTCAGTGTTGGGAGAAGTTTCAATATGATCCCAAGAGCAAGATTAAGACTCAAGCGAGGTCAAATGCCGTATGACCTTGTAAGCTCTATTCTCATAACAAGGAGTAATCACAATACAACAGGGAGAGAAAGAAGGGAAAAGTAAAAAGTAAGCAAGCAGGCAGGAGAGATGAAGCAAGGTTAGCTACTACCACCACCAGTCTTGGTACATTTTTTTATCTCTGCCTCGATGCAGGTCATGCACTCTTGAAAAGGACTTCATATATATAAAAAACAACAAAGCACGCGCTGAAGGGAGGAACATGCAGCCCTCTTATTGTCCCCATTCACCAGGAGTCTGTCCACTTGCTAGAAGTTTTTGGTACATGTTGTTTGTGTCATGTGCTCTGGCGCTTACCAGGGATCTCCTCTTCACTGGATTCATGTGTGAGTGCCAACATTGCAGCAACAACGTCTAGTCAAACACAGTCTACAACAGTCTTACATCTACCTCATGGCTCGACATTGCTGTTTTTGTGGTGGTATGAAAGATAAAGGTAGAGAGAAAGAAAGAAGAAAGAAGCACATACGACAGTATCTTAATAGCCTTTTTTTCAAATACTGGAAAGATATATCATCATATAAAACTGTTATGTGCATTCACTGCCTTGATGTTTTTGCTATGCATCATCCCTTGTTTTTTTCAATTAATCCAACATGTTGTGCCTAATATGCAACTTGTATCTACTGCCTCACCTAATGGTGTGTAGCAGATTCGTGACTACTTTGGCTGTGAAATGTGAGGCATTATCTGATTAAATTGACTGTGGTTTGGGAAATATTCCAAACCATGTTTTCAGGGTCTTTATTATGTTTTTGCCTTGTTGCCTTGCACATGCTTTAGCCTGCAGTAGTCCAGCTATCTCCACACCTAGCAGTACAAAGTGCTTTTCCTCTGACCTTTGAAAGGAGCAAGGTAATCAACCTGCCAGGTCTCCCATAGGCCTTTTCCTTCTCTTAAGTGCAGGGGGTCACCCCTTAGACCATGTCTATCCAGATGGACAGAGTCTTGTTTGCAAGAAGATACATAGGTTTTGCATTCCTTCCTGGTAACTGTCCACCCTCAGGGCTGTGCCTCACAAAATAGGTCTTTAACTTCTGAATGCTTCTGTTTTACATGTAGTCATTGCAGTAGAGGCTTCCAATTTTTGGATATCTGGCTGCTTTGCAAGGGAGCCAGCTGGGTAGTTCATCCACCTTGGCATTCCACTGGCTCACAAGAGTGCCATCTTGTTGATGAGGCTACTGCAAATTTCCCTTGTCTGGCAATGGTAGGAACATCCTGCCATTTTTCCTTTTGCCGTACAGATATTCTATTGACCTTCTATCCATTTCATTCCCAGAATAGAAGCCACCTCTGTGCAGCCTTTAAACATAACATAAGAGTCAGTATAGACAGAAGAAATAGATTGAGCTTTGTGCTGGAAAACACCCTAAACAGCAATTAATTCTCCTACTTGTGCACTATCTTCCCCTTCAGTAATGATCTGTTCCTTGGTATCTATCTGAAGTGCGAGAGCTTGATATTTCCAAGTTTTTCCCTCTCGCTTTGATAAGGCATCTGTAAACTAGGCGTTCTGCAACTGCCCAGGAAACAGAAGAGCTACTTATTACCCAGGTGTTTCTTTATCCAAGTCTACATCATCTTGTTTATTTAACACTTTTGTGGTTCCTTCAGATACAGAAAAAAATCACAACAGTGTTCTATTTGTGCGTACCATTTTCGCATTGAGACTCTCTGAGCCACCCCATCAGGGCAATGATGTTCCTACTGAAACTGTTTCAATCACTTTAAAGGGGCCTCTGAACACTGCAGGTTGTTGCTGTTTGGCTTCCCCCAGAGCTAGACCTTTCTCCCAAGTTGTGTATCTTTTTTCAGCAGCTTTAAAACTATGAGAATAGAAAGCAATGAGCCAAGTAGGCCCCTCTGTAGCCTTTTGCCACAAATTAATTGACAGTTCAGTCAGTTAATTCCATTCCTCCTAATTTCAATTCCTCCTAATTCCAGTTCCTCCTAATTCCAATCCTCCATTCAGTTTGAACTGGATCTGTTGGGTGAATGGAGTCCAGGGCCTGACGGGCAGTCACTTCAAATGCCAACAGCTATAACGCTTCACCATGGACCTGAGTCCATTCCCACTGAACTCTTTTTTGCAATAAGTTGTACAAGGGTCTAGCAATAATTGAAAAATTAGGAGTATGGTTCCTCTAGAACACAAGCAACCCTAGTGCATGCTGTAAGTCTCTCTGATTCTGGCATCTTGATCTGGTCGAGAGAGGAAAGAGTATTCGGTGGGTAATCTGTCATCTTTCCCTTACATCAGATCCCTAAAAATTTTACCTCACTTGAAAGGGTTTGTATTTTCTCAGGTGGAATTGTCAACCTTATACTTTCTAAGTGGGTGATGATGTCCTTCTGGTTTTCTCTAACTTCTTCTACCTGACTCCCTCCTATGAGCACATCATCTATATATTAATAGAGCTTCACCATCACCATTATGGAGACTGTTTCCAATTCTTGTGCTAGAGCATGGTGGGCCAGCATGGGGGAGTGCTTGTATCCTTGTGGGAGTCACGTAAAAGTGTACTGTTGCCCTTCCCAGGGCAAGGCAAAATGATCCTGGTCCCCAGGTTGTAAAGGGACCATAAAAAACATATCCTTGATATAAACCATTGACATAATAGGGTGAGATTGTTCCTGAATGATGGCTATCAATTCAGCAATGTTTGGTACCACAGCTGTTAGTGGACCTGTATTGGCATTCAGTCTCCGGTAATCTATTGCTAACCTGCTTTTGCCGTTTTCCACTTGGTTTTCTGACCGGCCATGCTGGGGAGTTAAAGGAAAGGAGGAGTGAGGAGGAGCGAGTGGAAATTACAACTCACCCTTCCCTCCCTCCTTTTTTTTTTAAATTCCCCAGAATTGACATAATTCTCTCTCTGGCTCCTAACAGCAATGGATAGAGTTTCACATTTTTCAGTTTGGAAGCAGGGAGCATAGGAGCTGCTTGTGAAAAATCCACCCTCGTGCTGGATATTTTGATCTGACCTGGGGAATATCAGAAGACCGTTAAGTTTCCCTGGGCATCACACCACTGCCTACCCTTCAAAACACCTATGTCTAGTAGATTTGTCTGAAAAGATCCTAAGACCACCATGGTGTTGACGGAGTCTTCCTCTCCTGGTAACCATAGCATCACTGTAGTTGTAGACACCAACTGTGTTTTTCCCAGGGCATTTAAAACAATTAGATTTCCAGGTGAAATTGAGATTCCACGTAGTTCTGCTTCGGTCTGCATTAGCGAGGTAATTTGTGCCCCAATATCAGCTAAAAAGATTACCAGTCTTTTCCTTGGTCGTATAGCAACAGCAATCAATAAATTCCTTTTGGTATTGCAGGTGAGGTTTTTTTCACAAACATACATCCTCTGCGACCCTCTCTCACCTTCACAGAGGCAGAGGGGTTAGTTTCCTGATGTTTTCTTCTCTTCAGTCAGCTCCTCCTCAAGGTCTATCAAGGGTGAGGCTTTAGGGGTTGGTCTAAAAGTGGCCATTTGTCCTGACCATTCCTGCACCAGCTGTTCTAATTTCTTGGTCGGGAGATTGTCCACCACATCCTGGGGAATACCTTTCTGAAGTCCTAGTTGCACAGCCCCTGTTGAGTTAGGGGTGTCTCTCTCCTTGAATTATGAGTTCAGAGTGACGCCAAGTCTCGGTCCTTCCCAATGTTTACCCACTAACTCATTCTACAGTCTGTATGATCCTCGTTTCAGTTCCTTGGGACAATCTGCCAACAGGACCATATTTTCTCTCCAAATTAATCAACTCCTGCGCTATCTCCCCAATGTCCATACTTTCCTCCCTGGCCACCAATAAGGTCATTATCCCCTCCAGAGCAGCTCTAATTCTTTCTCCATCAGGAGAGTTTTGAATCCTTCCTCGTAATTCATTCCCAGTGGGTTTCAGGGAGTCAGGAAGTCCTCATATCAGGAGAGTCATCCTCTCCGCGTCCACAGGCACCATCATTCTGGAACCCTAGCTGGGCTTGAGATGCCAATCATACACCATCTGGAGACAGGCTACTTTTAGTCAGAAATACACCTGGACTATAATATCCTTCTGCTTCTTTCTTGTCAGGATTCTTGTCAGGATTCCACCCTGGGGATTCCATTTCCTCCTGACAAAGACACTGTCTACTCATACTCTGTCTCTGATTCCTCTGATTGACAGTTGTTGCAAAATCTTTCCTCAGCTTTGCTAATTCACTTGCAACGAATGGGACTTCCTTGATGATAACCTAAGGACAGTCATCGCTATCATCCTTGTACAGGTACTTGGTTTTAATCAGCTGACATAAATTGGGGGTCTTTCTACAGTTTCTTTGGACTTATGCAAATCTCCCAGTGAATAAATTTGCTGTATCTTTTTCTCTGCATGTATCATTTCTACTTCTGATGGTGCATCTACTTCCCTCAAAAGTTGATCTTCAACTTTTTCTTTAATAATATGTTTTGGTTCACTTCTTCCTCCAACAACTGTTTGTTCTCCCTTAACTGTTCCTGCAGGGTGTTGATTACCCCCTGCAGGGAATCCATTATAGTATCAGTTTAACAAAGCTTCTGCTTTCTCTCTTCCCCCACAGCTGCCAGAATCGCTCCCAGCACTACACAAAGTATAGCCTTTCCCTTCCCCCTCTTGACCATAAGCTTCCTTCTGCAATACTCTTATCGTATCAACCACACTCTGCAGTTGAAACCAATGATTTTTTTGCCCAGTCGTGTCCCTGCTGTGAGGGGTGAGATCGGAGCACCTCTAGAAGATCATATAATTCATCTATCTCTTCAACCTGTGAGAGCATATAACCACAAGCATCGGCTGCCTCCTGGGCAGCCATTTTCCTAGAAAGGGCTTATCTTCCTGAGAGGGTCACACTTTAACATCCAGATTTCTCCTATACACTCCCAGGAGGTCACAGCTTATACTAACACAAAAGTTTCACAAAAGGTAGCATGGTGTTCTCATCTCTAGGGATCCTGTCCGTGACACCAATAAAATGTCCTAATCCACTCACTGTTGGAAGAGATTTCACTATGATCTCAAGAGCAAGATTAAGACTCAAACGGAGTCAAATGCCATATGACCTTGTAAGCTCTATTCTTATAATGAGGAGTAATCACAATACAACAGGGAGAGAAAGAAGGGAAAAAGTAAGCAAGCAGGCAGGAGAGATGCAGCAAGTTTAGTTACTACCACCACCAGTCCTGGTACATTTTATTGTCTCTGCCTCGATGCAGGTCATTGGCTCTGGAAGAGGATTTCATATATATAAAAAAAAAATAAATGTGCGCTCAAGGGAGGAACATACAGCCCTCTTATTGTCCCCATTCACCAAGAGTCTGTCCACTTGCTGGAAGTTTTTGGTACCTGTTTGTGCTGTGTGCTCTGGTGCTTATGGAAGTCTCCTCTTCACACTGGATCCATGCATAAACGTGGCTTTATAGGCACTGCTGAGAATGACATTGTTCGAGTCTCAAGCTGAGAATGTCCTTGTTTGCGTGTGTGCAAATGTCCTTAAGCGGATATCGCAGTCTTATTAGGGACAGGATGCCAATGTATTGGTGCAGCAACAATGCCAAGGTAAACACAATCCACAACAGTCTCTTACAACAGGATGCTGAGACAAGCACAATCCACAACAACAGGATGCTAAGTCAGGATGACATAATGGTGTGGCAACAATGTCGAGTCAAACACAATCCAAAATAGTCTCTTACACCAGTATAGGTAATAGAGTTTCCCCAATTAAATAAAAACAGATCAGTTTGCATCAGCTGAGAATATAGCAAGACCCTAAGATGGGCATCTTAAAAAGAAATAAACTGCCTTAACTGACCAAAACCTACTTTAACTGACCAAGAGTATGGTTTTCTCTCTCAAACAGCTTTTATAAATCTTGCTGGAAGGCAGCATTTTTACTGACCAGGGACAGCAATTTTACATTGCTCTGGAAAAATGAATTGCTAGGGTAAAGTGAATTAGGGCAAGGTGATTACAAATGAAAAAAAAAAAGAGATCTTTTCAGAAATTTGAACAAAGGCATCAAATGTCATTAGTGCAGAAGACATATAGGAATCAACATAAGGGGACATATATATACTCAGAATCATGTCTGAAGACGATAAAATTAGTCTGTGCAAAACACAACAGCTAAGAAAGGTAAAGATATCTATATTACAATTTCTAAAGAAAGCTTTTTAGCTTTTTTGTCAGAATTCAATATGGATTGTTGAACAGACACCAGGATATTCAAAAGCATTTCATCAAGCCTTATAAGCATATAATATACAGTAAAAAAAAGAAAATCTATTTTATTTTATATAATTAAAAAAGGTCTTTACTGAAAAAAATCTGCTATCCTAGATCTTTGCACAACAGGGTGCAAAGAAAATAAAGAACTCACAAGAAGTGTGCTAGGCCCATTTTGTGTCCATCTGGGATTTGACACATCAGCGAAGTCTGGAAAAACGAGAGGTGAGTTGTGGTGAGGCAAGACAATGCAGAAGCAGAGGCAATTCCAGGAAGTTTACCAGAGGTGTTTTATGAACATGCCATAAAAAACTTTATCTTTCTGTTCTACATTAAGGATTAGCACCTGAAAAGGCCTGGGGATACTTTCAGTCACTTAGCTTATTTTCTATTAGAAGAGTATGAGATTTTTATACCCTTTGAAAGGGCAGCCCATATATATTGTATATAAGACTATATCAGGAAGAAATGCAATGCAAAATCAATTCTGCATTTCTCTGTCTTCATTCTCTTTCAGTAATAGACTCTGCTAAACAAAACAGTAAGTCAGACAAAATTACTTTTTTAGCTCTGCACCCCAAATGCTGACGACTTACACATGAGCAGTATGATCTTCCATGCTGCAGTATCCTCCTCAAGCAATGACTCACAGAATAAAAGATGAATGGCAGGCTTGGTCTCGTAAGTTGTCTTCACTAACTGTCTCTCTGATTTATCTGTGTCTTATGGGTTCATAAGAGCACCCCTGCAGATATGGAATTTCTGATCTGGCATATTAAACTATCTGGTCTTTTACTGTTCTGAGATGTCACCTGCTTTAGATAGTCCCATATATTCCAGCACTGTTGGGGGATAAGGGTAAACTATTCAGACAGGAAAAAAAAATGCTCCATAAGTGTGTTTGTAAATTCTTTGATTTTTGAAATAAAATAAAAAAAGCAAAGTTAAGGGCATGATTATCATATAACAGAATTTAGTAAAGGATCATGAAATATTGTTGAAAAATAAAGAAAATAATAAAGAAGATATTAGAGTAAAATAATTTTTTACCCTGAAAACAAAAGAAATATTGACCATGAATTACATACAAAAAATATAACCATACATTTTTAAAATAAGTGAAATGTATCAAAGATGCCTCCATCTCTATGGATTCTTTGTAGAGGGATTCCAGGACCAACCTTTACTAAACAAGCACCATAATTATGAGAAAAAAAAATACTATCTAGCAGAAGGAAGACTAACAGCAGAGAAAAAAAAATATCTAACTACCCACCTCAATCATGCAAAATCGAGAGTTCCCAGCGTCTACAATATATATTAAGCTGAATATGTTTTTCTCATTTTTCCTTCTTTAAGGAATAGTTTAAGGCAATACAGACACAGTATTTCTCACAACCAGTTATTAAGATATTTTGCCTGTCAGTGGCTACATTATTATAGTAGCTACAGGTGATCTCTCTCAGCTTTTAAACTGTCAGACATTAGCAGAATAAAAGCAGTACAAAATAATGTGTCAGACTTCCGAATTTGTGTGGCCTTATCATTCTAGAAAAAAAAAAAAAAGCTTGATTTTAGAATATCATTGGGCTGACCCTCTAAAACATGATTATCCCCTGCTGTTACCTTACAAGGCAACTGTGACTGGAAAAGCTGGTAAAAGTTAGGGAGATATTGTTAAAGTTAACCTTCTCAAAGAAAGTTGAAGGAGGCAGCACAGCTGCAACACACAAGAGCTGTAGAGACAGAATGCTAAATAATTTATCTATTTTAAGAAACCTGAATGGCTCCACCAGATAAGATAATTTGAGCTCAGAGAATAGTGTTATCACTGCGGTGTTCCTCCAGCCCTGTCAGCCACTCTGCATCTTCTGCACTGCATTTGTGAATAATTGAAGGTAGCAACTGCATGGTTCAGCTCTTAGCCTTTACATTTCCTGAACTGACATAATGAAATATCTCTCTGAAGAGACTTGAGGGAGTCAGAAAAGCATACTGCTACCCATGCCTGCTTACAAATTCTCCCTCTCAAGGGCTTTGCACAGGTGATTTACAGTACATTATGTATATATTTTGTCAGAACTGTGAAACTCCAAGTGATATTATGCTTCATAAGCTTCATAACTAGCGATCAAAGATGTTCAGTCACCCATTTTAGAGTAGATTTATGGAGAAATATTCAAGTTTTGGAATTAAACTCCTGACTCTGAGGTTTGAGGAGTTTTATAAGCAAAATTAAACATTTATAAGGAAAATTAAAAATTGCTTGTGAATCATCTAGATTCAACCAGAATTATACACATTTGAAAGATCAATATTTGATCACAGAAAAAGGAAGTACAGAAACAGCTGTGCTACAATGTGGATCCAGTGAACATGGACAGAATTGCTGTGCAAGAACCAAGAGAGGAGACTCAAGTTATCCTACTCCCCTGGATAAAAAGCACCAAGCATTTTTCCAGAACCTACCATGCTAACTTTCTTAGAAAGAAAAGAGAATAGCATTTAGAAGGAAGGGAGAGTACCATTAGAACATACTTCATTTCATGAAACTTAGGCCACTACATTCACAGTGTGTTTGGGTTGTATACATGCATTATAAAGATGAAATTCTTTGGATACTCTGTTTGCCTCAGTGACCTTAGAACCCTGAAAGTAACTGATCACTACAGAAAAAAATTGAAGTGTTACCATGGAAAAAGTATCAGTTTTAAAATGTTTATTTGTTATAGCAGGTACAAATAGGGAAAATGAAGACATACTTCATAAATTGAAGTTTATACAATGAAAAAACTGATCTAAGCAAAGATCCTGTCACAGATAATGTACACAGACAATTCAGTCTCTCACTTGTTTATACGTAAAAATATACCATTTTCTTTAAAGTGTTTGCCATATAAACCTGGTTCTTGGAAGACTCACTGCTGGCTTTGCACATCTTGTGGACTGGCAAGTGCAAAACAGCCTTCTGCAGGAAATGAGGACAAACTCTCTGCTTTTATCATTTTGTTATTCCTCTGATTTTAGAGGTAGATATGATGCTTCTAAGCTTCTCTTCCAGTGAACAAATACATTATCCAAATCATGATGTATATTGTGGGTTTTGCTGATCTCATATAGAAAGGACTGTGAAATTGCAGTGACTTTGTCCTACCTTGTTCTGTTCTCTACTGCTGAGAGAATGGATTAGGAACCTCTAAAACAATTTAGTTATCATGGTACCTGCCATCCTACTGGATGTAAAAAAAAATTAGCTCTGAACTTAGTGTGAAATGTCAAATGGTAAGACAAAAAAAAAAAAAAAGCAGATGAGTAGTCCTTTGTCTACCTCCTTCAAATAAAAGCAGTGGCCTAGACCTTTGGGGCAACTTGTTTGGTCTAAAAATTCTGTCTTGCATTTTAGGGCTCTTAGGAGATGGTTTATATGTTTAGTTCTTAAGAGATCATTGATCTAGAGTCAGTATTTTTTTTCTATTGCAGTTAGCAGGGAAATACCTGGTAGTTTTTTCCAGGAGTGACTGGAGAGGGAGGTGGTATTTCTTTTAAATTCTTCACAACATCTAGCAAACTCATTTAACTAACAGAAAGAGGATATAAACAATTGTCATTTGGGAGGATAAACAGATTTAGTAAAACTTGTGATCACTATCCATTTTAATGGCTTCAATTTTAAAATAAATGAAACTGTTAATCAAGAGAGGAGAGAAACCTATAATTTCAGATGAGCAATAACCTGAGAAAGGAACAAGTCCTTAATCTTAATGAACTTAAACTTTACCTGAGGTACTTTCTTCACTTACTAGAAGGAATTTTGTTTAGGAGGAATACAAACTCAGTGTGGAAATCTATTCTGAGTAACAAGACATGCATTTTGTGTGGCCTAAATCTTATATACCTATCTGTCCTTTTGTGTGAGAGACACTACACATGAGCGATATGCTAGTAAAAATAATTAGGTTGAGGAATATTGCTTAGTTATGTCCTATAACTGTCTTCATCCATCATCTACCTGCTCTACCATTATGCCAAATATTTGCTTACAAAATAATGACTTCCATTCTTAGTACCTTGTAATGTCAAATAAGCAACATGTACCATTACCTCAAATTAGTGCCTGGATTTTAAAATTTAGGCATTGGACTTGACCCCCAAATAGACTGTAGTAAGTAGCCATCTGGGCAGTAATTCAACTGTCCAATGCAGGAACTTTGTGTCATTGCAGATAGACATCCAAAACCTCAATATGACCTTGTGTGCATCAGATAAGGTCTGTTACCTCAGAGGATTTTAACTACCCTAGACTAAAATGGTCCTTCATTCCTATGTATAGACACTAAATCCTACAACCAATAACTGATTAAACAAAATTTTTTAAAAAAAGTCTTGCTTAGAATCAAACTCAGCAAGTTATTTCTGATTTTAGAATTTTCTTATTGCATTTTCTATAAAGGGAGAAGATGCCAGAGCATAAGGTTCAGAATTATAATTAGATAATTTGTCACACTGAATTTAAACAACAACTTTTAAAATAACATAACAAAGAACAGAGTTGGAGCATCTAATTTTGAGATGATGATAATTGAAGGTTGAAGATAACACATTTTTTAAAGCAGTGGGTATGAATAATGTAGGTTGGCTGCAACTACGAATCTCAATTCACATGTCATTTTCAGCTGACATGATATTTTCCTTAATTCTGATGTTTCAGTTTCTTGAAAGTGACACTAATTTGAATTGTTTTTTTCAAGAAATTCAGCTTTGTGATGATAGCCTGACTGAACTTCATAGTGATGGTATTTTAAAATACAGGTTATATCTTCACGAAGGATGTAAATCTCCCAATGCCAAGTAGGATCAGTGGGAAGTATGCACTGAACAACTCGGAGAAGCTGAGCTCCTCGCACACTGACATCCAACAGTAATATCAAAAACAACATAATCTGTACATACATTTTACCAATTGCCATTCATAAATACTTTTATAAAGATGCATATGTATACAACACAGTGTATACATGCATACAGATTTGACATTCTCTGCAATTCATGAAACTTTGAATGTAATTACAAAGCTGAATTGTATTTTATCCTCAGAATAATTGAGGATAAATAAAGATCATATAATAATAACAATAAGACATAATAATAAAGAATACTGCTACCTGCTCTGTTAGCACCACCCAGTCCCCTATACCATCAGGCAGGGTTGTGAGCTCATGCACTCACAGCCTTTGTGTTCAGAACCTCTATGGCAATTCCGTGATATTCCCTTCTTAAGCAAAGGTGTAGCTGCTACACCTCACATAAAGGATTACATAAAGGCTAAATTCTGAAATTACAAGTAAAAATCTGAATATGTACCAGACTACAGGTTTAAAATAAGGTGGCAGATTTTTTTATGAAGTAAATGCCATTTTTTCTATTACAGCTGTCAGATAGAAAAAATATTTATATATATAAATTAGCATAACTCATTTAAAGGCTTGATGTCACAAGCAGAATTGGTGTTGGCAGAATGCTACAGTGGCTTCAAGTTCCATGAAGCTAAATTCATTCCTTTAGGCAAGTTGTTAATCTAAACTCCTTCTTTCACAACACCAACTCTTGTTGCTGTAACAAATGCCATTCTAATTTAAACTGCTGTAGACCCCAAATCATGGTCTGTTCCATAAGCATAAAAGCTTTACATTACAGCCTCTGCAGCAGTGCAGAAGAGCTTTTAACAAATTGTAATTATTCTAGTATAGTTCAAAGGAATCTCAGTGTGAACATCAGACTCATAAATTATATGCTCATGCGAATTAATTTTATTTCCCTCCTCTTCCAATTCCTATTCAGTCTATATTCAGTCTCTGAGGTTTTTTTTCCTCATCATGTAAATGTAATGCACTCAGAAAGACTTTGAGAGAGTTTCTCCACAAAAGATTGGGCTAAGAGCACAAAGATTGTTACCATTAAATTAGTTTATACTTTCCTCTAACAGTGGTAAATGGCTTTTATTTTCTTGTTTCCTTCACCTTTCATATTTTGTTAGCAAGCTTTAACTGATATTCATACAGCTATGATTTTATATGCATCAGGATTGATGTATTGTCATTTTTACTTCATTCTCCAATGTATCAGAGGGAATTGCTTCCTGTGAAATAGTTAAAAATCCACCTAAACATCACACATCTGTTCTCCCTTTAAACTACGAAATCAATAGAATGTGATATTGATTTGATTTCTTTTTCTTTCTTTTGATTTGATTTGATTTGATTTCTTTTACCAGGATGATCAGGGGCCTGGAACATCTGCCCTATGAGCAAAGGTTGAGGGAGCTGGGCCTGTTCAGCCTGGAG
>JAUBOD010000918.1:517421-532994 GCA_032353885.1 Nothura maculosa
GTCAATGGAAACATAGAAAAAAAGTTAATAGCAGTGCAAAAATTATGATACTCACACATACACATGTTCCCATAGAGACACAAGAGGCCTGACTCAATACACATTTAGATGATGTACTGCAGAGGCAGAGGGCTAAGGCTAAAATAGGGCTAAGGCAGAACTGTCATGCATTCCTGAAATTACGAGTTTCACTGATAGAGTACCTGCAAGATAATACTCAAATCTAAAGCTGTATCCTTTCAGAAGCACTACTGGATACGTACTCCAGGTACGGTTTTGGTTATGCACTGTCATTCTAGCAGAAAATTTTTCCCTTTACTCATTAAGACACTATTTTTTCTATTATATTGATCTTAAATAATAGTACAGAACAGGAAATCAAGATAGTATATTTTGGGGTTACATAATTTTAAAATCATAAGAAATGTCCATTTGGAAAATTGATCCTATTAAGGACAGTAAATATTTATCTTTACTTTACAAGCTGTGTAAAAGTACCAGATACATAAGCAACATTAAATTGTCCCCCTCCAACTGCCTACTGTTCTTTTCCTCTTTTTCTCATATATCCATTACATCTGTACTCATTTACAAATGACCTTACCTGACTGGAGTCAAATGTATGTAAGACTTCAGTTGTCTTATCTGTTTCAATTATATTTAATGTATATTGCAGCTGAAAGGAAATTTTAGGGGCATAGAGAGTCATGAGATCCTGATGAATCTCAAATGAAGTATCACAAGCTTTAATGAATTTTGAATGAATTAATAATGACCGCTCACTCAAAGGAAAGAAGCACTGCAGTGCTTTGCAACTGCCTTAATAAGGCCTCCAGTTAACTCTTCAGCCATCAAGCAATTAATACGAGTTAATCTTTCGTACTTCAAAAAGGAAGATGAAAACAAATCCCAAAAACAACAAAAGCAAAAAACATTATTTTTAAACTTAGAGTTAAAGCACTGTACTTTGTATTTCCAAAGAAGCTACTTCATGTTTATATTCATATACAATCACTTGTTCATGAGGCAAAACAGAATGTATCACATATTCTTCATCATCATGTATAGTAAGAAGATATGATTATCATCACTAATGCATTGTCAAAAGTCACCTGATTGTATTAGTAGGTCTACCAAATCGTAATCACAAGTGATTCACTATATATCTGAAAACATAATCAGATATGACAAATCTATCCATTCACCTAAGTGTGTTATAAGCGTATATATAAAACAAGCTGTCTGTGACTAGATGAGGGCATTCAATTTTTACTGGTTAGATAAAAGTTTTTAAAGAGGGTACCTATGCTGATATAAATAAAACTGGACTAGTTTTCTAGTCTAAATCTAAAAATCTAAATCTGGATATAGAACAGTGAAAGAAACTTCAACAAAACTAATAGAAAACTTACTTCATTAATCTTGCACTATAATCTCACAGGACAACTCCCCTCTTCATAGCTTCAGATCTTGGTAGCTCATAGCTGACCAGTGATTATAATTTTAGATCTATTTCCTGTTGCCATAAAATAGTTACTGAATTTTATCTGGTTTTACTCCATTTTGAGCTCTAAACTGTTCTCCAGGGTCCTCTTAAGCCATTCCATATAGATTCAGACATTAATTAAAGCTGAACACAGTTCAATCCATCACATGTATCATTAATGGTAACACTACAGATCTGTACAAAATCTTATTTTATAAACACTTTCACGTTGACCAGAAAGTATTCGCAATTATTTTCAAATACAATTTTGTAGTCACTTTTGCATCATTTTTATTGTAGAATTGTATAATTTTTTAGCATGACAGCAATTTTATATGTTTAACATCAGGCTATCCACAGAGTTTCCTTCTTGGAGATCTTCAAAATCCACCTGGACATAATCCTGTTCCATGTGCTCTAGGTGTCTCGAGGTCCTTCTGATCTCAGTCATTATGTGATTATGTATATAAGACCATTTCTTTTTAAATACAAAAAAAATGCAAAACTGAGCCAATACTCTTGATATAATCAAAATATATCAACTATTTTTTATCTCAGTAAAACTTAGGGCATGAGATCTGAATGGGTTGACCTGAATTTGCATTTCTAATATTTTGTTCACTACATCCCTGAATTCAAAAATATCTAGCTTTCCTGAGCAGCCTCTAACAGGCCTTTTCTACCATAGATTGAGTAATTTTCATTTTGTTACTGATACTAATTGTATTAGCCCTATAATTAGCTGATTCTGTTAAAAAAACTGTAGTCAAAGGAGAGGCTTATTGCACCATGATATATTAGTAGATTAGGGAGGATATACTATTTGCTTGGCTTGAATCCAGACGTAAACTCACTCAAATATAGTGTGACTGTGACAGTGTATAAGCATTTTGTAACACCTCTAAAGCACACATAACCAGAAACAAACGTCCTGTAACATATTTACATATAAATATATAATTAGTATTTAATTGTAAATAGTGAATAGCAATTCTGCTCAAATAAGGTACAGAAAAATATGTTCAAGACAAATTTTGCAAGAAGCAAGTTTTTAGAACAACCAGGAATGATATGTAATGGAACTAGAATAATTCTTCAGAATAAGCAAGACAGATGTTTGATGAAACAGGAAAAAGTCCCAGTCCCCAACATAAGAAGCAATGTGAAAGGCAGATGTGGTCATTCCCTTTACTTTTGGCAAGGGGCAAGGAGCAGCTAGCACCAGCGATGGGGAAAAGGTAGTCACTCATGTTAATTCTCACTTCTGTCCCCAAATTGCTCAAGCCTCACCAGAGCTTGAAATTTGGTGGACAAGACTATCAGCAATTGCAGCCATCAGCACAAACTGTAGGACATCAGGTCTGTGTATATGTAAGCTAATTTATCATAAGCTTCTTCAGGGCTTCTTGTTTGTATATGTAATGATAATGATTCATGATGATTAAGGACTAACTATGGGCAATCTGCTTTATTAATTAACATAAGCCCTATGAAGTGTTGCTTTGACATTTGAAACTATCCTGATTTGTCCATCTTTCAATAATCTTTATATTCCTTGCACATATATTGTCAGTTGTGCATGTATATGTATATATATATCAGCTGTATATACACACACATAGATGTATATAATGTACACTGTTCATATATCATTGTATATATATGTATATATGGCTGCAACAAAAGCAATGCACAAAGGTTACAAAAACATCATCCTTCTTAAGGTATCTGTCAAGAGCCATTGCTCTCCAAAGATGATCAGATCTCGGTCTTCCTCATACAACTCTCATACTCACAGAATGATTTCCTGTTACTTTGATGTCTTATTCTAGTTGCATCTCATTTTGTTAGTAGGCCCTTCTAATCTTCTGCTTCCATTTATGCTTAGTATGTCTGCAAATCTTGCTTTTATTCTGTGACAAATTAATTAAGCATAAAGTCAGATCATGTTCCGTGATGTTGCTGCATACTCAAATCTACAGCAAAAAGTAATTGAAATGTTTGAAGACCTTTATACTACCCTATATATCCTGTGATTCCACTGTTAGCATAAGTGAGACGTGAATATTTCAATAGTTCATCGTGTTATACACCAGCTTACCTCAGGATATTCAAGCACTCAGTTACAAACTTTGTAAATCATATATGAATTTAAGTTTAGAGCTTTTCTTCTAGACAAGTTTCTTTCTAAATTATTTTCACCGTTTCTTCTCAGCTTAGTTGTTCAAACCTTCAAACTCATTTTTAATCTTTATGTCACTGTGCAGGGGGTCAGTTTTCTATTCAGAAAACTAAAATAATAATAAATGACATTATTGTCTATTTAAAAATCATTTTTTCAGGGTTTATGATAAGGCACTGACTATAATTATAGATATGCTCTTTCTTGGATGCTTAGAGCTTCATAACATATTATTTATTCTGTAGCCAATTGACATGACCCCAATTTTATGTAGTTTTCTTTTCCCCTAGTTTCTGATTTGCATGTTTAATGACTCTTCACAGCTTCATCATCTGATTATATGATACCGTCTGTCTATTTATGTTGGCTGCTGTGTAGGAGGGGAAAAAAGACTTCTTTTTCAGGTTATTAAAGTTAGCATCAAGTTTTTCTAGAGACATGGTGAAATATAAAAAAGCAGGCAAATTCCTGGTCCTTGTAAACAGAAATAACTGCACTCATATGACAGCTAGATAATTCAAAACAGACATGCCAGTTGACACCTCCTAAATATTTATGATTTTATCTCATTCATCTAGTTTCTCAGTCTTATAATCATAAATGTGTATTCTGACAGATGTGCTGATCATCTTTGTCTCCTCAGTATATCTATGATAATTCAAAGCATGAGATTCTCATTGCCTACACACATGCAATCTGGAGTACAAGTCCAAGTTAGGCAAATTGCCTTTGTGAACTCACCAAACCTCTTCATCCAGGGAGTCTGACACTTCAAAGGCTTTCTAATGTTATGATCTAGACTCAGCAGTTTGGCCATATTTAAATTAATTTTCCAAACTGATCCCTTTTTTATGAGCTTCATGCTGCCAAAACAAGCAAAAAAAAGAAAATATACTGCTAATATACACATATAACAAATTAGATGACTTTAAGCAGTAAAGATATGAGTGAAAATAAAGATCATGGAAAAAAGTGATGATTATTCCAGGGAAATGGAAATATTACTTTATTAGCTATTTACTAGTACCAAATCTCATACAGAAAATAAGTGAATGTTATTGAAGCATTTGAGTGTTTTACAATGCAAAACTGGGGGAGTTTTTCAAGCAAAAGTAACCAGAATTTAATCCTGGAACTGCCATTATTGCCACAACAGAGTTTTCATTAATTAGCACAGTTCTATTATACGAGAGTTAACTCTGTTAGTTATATTCTTCTATAACTTCTGGGGTTCTTGGATGGATGATGGAAGAGAAGAATAAATTATTATTTGATCTCATTCTGAGAAAAAAAAAATCTCACTAGGAATGAGATGGAAATCTCAAAAGTGTATGATCATTTACAAATGTTATAAATGCTTATCCATGGTTTTCTGTCACATAGCTAACTAAAACCATTACCAGAAGCTGAAGACTTTTTCCAGTGCACAGATCTTGTACATCTTTATTCTTTTTACTTCTCTCATAATGCATACCTAATTCCCTCTTTATCACCATGATTTATGATTTAACATCACAGTAACTCAACTCCAAAGACAGATCAAATACCTCATGAGGGATGTGGTCCAGAATAGACAGGATCTACTCCTGAGGCACCTCTTCCAGGGAAATAGCAAATTAATTGCAGGCTGCCGACATAGCTGTTTTGATCTGCACTAAAGCTCAGATTTATTTTCATATTCTTCTCCCTTTTTCGGGCTTGTTGTATAAAAGCAACTCTGTATCTGTGTGGGAAATCAGAAATCTATGTGCTTTTTTAAGCAACAGAAATGGACTATTCTTCAAATGTTCAGATATTCAGATCAGCCAAGACTCTCTAAAAGTATTTAACTTCTCAATTTATTACTATAAGAGTAATAAATGAAAATGTTCTCATACCAGTGATCCAAGCTTTCTCGAATTTGACATTTAACAAGAAACAAAACCTGGCTACAGTAACTTTTCAGCACTAACTAACAGCACTCCTTCAATATATGGCCATATTATAGAGGAAAAATAAAAGATTTTTTAAGGAGAGATTATCTTTTTTAAAAAAAAAAAAAGTTTGGCTTCAATTCATGCAGAATTTTTGGACGAAGGGTAATGTCTTGAATTGAAATGGTACATTTGTTCTTATATAAAAGAATAAAAATGAGTGCATTGATTTAGAGAAGCAGTAAGTACACTGTAATAGATAAATGTTATCCACTGTTAACCCAAACTTAATTTTATCAAATAAATCTTGAAGGAAAAGATATTCCAAAAAGATATCCATTATAATGAGAATTTAGAGACCACGCTTGTCAAAACCATTTGTATTCCCAGTAATGTCAAGCTGTGTATGAGAATACATTAACAAAAGACAAAGTGACAGACTCTAATGAATCTTCTTTTAAGCAATATTACACAGGATTCCTGTGGACTCATAGAGAAAACTACAGTGATAAACCAGGAGCAATTTGTTAGGACTTTGGGAGAGCCTGTCCTACAGAATCAGTAAACTTCTGTTTACTGATAAAGAGATTATATAGCAATTTCACTACTGACTCTTTGAACCACAGTGCCCTGTTTGTCCTTGGAGGATCATTATGGATGCTTGCAATTTAGAAGAACATTCCTAGGCCATTAATCCAGGGTCCACTTCCAAAGCATGATTTGATCAATGGTACTAAGAGGTTCTTTATCTTGTTTCAGTCTCCAGTCTGCACAAAGAATTTGCACATTTCAAAGAATTTCTGCTTCATGGCTTAGAATGAAAAAATTATTATGGCCTTGTATATTTTGTTGCACTGAATGCACTGTTGTAAATTTTGTATTTTACAAATGTATTGGCTAGTATGGGTTTACTAAGCATGTCTTAAAACACTATACTGTTATTCTACCTAAAAGATGCTGGTCAGCATTTGAAATCTGGGGAAACTTGATTTTATGACTATAAACATGATTATAAAATGACTATATAAAAATGACTATAACATACATGTAGTTTTGTTACCTAAAGTATTAATTGAATTGAACTCATTCTTCCAGATTGAATACTGGAAGATTACAGTTGGGCATATAATAGGGAAGGCTGAAATACACCTCAGAGCATGAATGCATCGTTAATGAATAGTTAATATAATTATTATTAAATTCCTTCTAAAGTATATAACTTCCATTTCTGAGATATCAAAAAATGTAATCTCTATAAACATGAATATGGATTTTGAGGCTGAATCTCACCTGCCTTAATAGGTTATTATAAGTAGTATTTGAAGTCAAAATAGAATATTTCTTGCAAAACACTGTTCTTCACATTTATACTCAACCACAGAATAGAAAGATTATGTTGTGACATATCATTATTTCACTTTTTGTCAGCATTGCCTATCATCGCTCGTCATTCAAAAATATTTTTTTATTCTTGCAATTTACATAAAGCAGACATGGGATTAACCTTCATGGTGTAACCTGCCATTTACTTCAAGGAAATTCGTGAGCAGAAACAGTGTTATCTGAAGAAGAATATTTGAAGAGAGCCAATGGATTTTCATGATGATTTGAAAGCATCTATTTAATATATCATGAAATGTACAGGTCAATGTTTAAACTATCTCTCCCTAAAATAAGCTCATCTTCTTGCTTTGCAAACAGACTGCCATAGGATTAAAATACGCCACATGATGAACATAATACAGAACAGCCCTGGATTAGGATTTAAGCACATGGGAAAGCTTTTGTAAAACTTTTTGCTAGATGAATAAAAGCATACTATGCATTCTGCTCATGGAAAATCTGGAATATACTTTTAAATAAAAAATTTCCCAAACAGATTCTTCTGTAGCTGTTGCACAATGTTTCACCATAGCATAGGCATCTTTTCTTGGAGCAAAATCTTCTGTTCTGTACTTGCAAGATGGAAGCCTTTCATTGAAAATTTAAATCTTTCATTACATTTCTGTAACAGTCTGCCTTTTAATGATTATAAATTTATGAGCTCCTGTTAATTTTTAAACAGGGAAACTGCAAGAGTAGCAGCAGATATTGCTTCAAATTCATGTTATAACATCACTTGCTTCATAAAAATAGACCAGAAAGGTTATAGAGCCAACACTTGCATAGTCAGCGTTCATTAAACGATTGGCCTCAGCCTCTCTGAAGCCTTGCATAGTCTGGCACGCACACGTCATGTGGCTTTACTGAACACTGGGGAGAAAGAATAAGAGATCAGTGATTTTTTGTTCCACTTGGACTATATTGAAGAATTGCTTCATCAGCACTCCATGAATGAGTGGCTTTCCCTATAGTTTCTTAATTTGACATAGGCATTGGGCCTGATTGGACTGAGGTGAAGAAATTAAGTAAAAAAGTTTTAATAATGCTGCACAAACTTGTTGTCTGTTTGCTCCACAAACATTAGTAAGCAGAAATATTCCACAAGGAATTAACAGTATTTCCCATTTCCTCATATATCTCTGAAAGCCAGAGATAATTCATTGTTTTGAGAAGAGCTCCATTTCTGTATTTCCTGGAATGCTCTGACCTGCGTTCGCTGGGAATTTCATCTTGCCAGACCTGCCTTGCCAACATACCTGTCTTCATTACCAATTGCAACTTTTAACAGCTGTTCCAAGAGTACAGCACATATTGAGCTATTCAAGTGTTTCTAAGCACATTCCTTGAAAAGGAAGAAATTAAACTGCAGTTTAAGCAGGATGCTCAATTCTGAACCCACACATGACATAGTCCTTGAGGAACCAGAGTTCCTGCAATTTATTTCTGTAGTCTGATACAAATAGCATCTCTCCAAGCAATTAAAAAAAAAAAAAACTGTTGGTTCTAGCACACTTACACTGCATCTCATCTACACTGAGATCTTTTATTCTATACAGTTGTCTTACTGACTTTATTAGCTGGAATTCACTATTAGTTGTTATATCTGTGAAGTCTGAATAGTCCCTCAAAATTGGTGGCCTATGCATAAGGCAATAAAACATAGCTTTTAATTCCAAAATGAACGTGTTTGCTTGTCCCATAAATGAACTTTTACATTCTCATCAGACTACCTAAAATACTTTTTCCCCATGGAAGAGAATTGTGAATTAGATGTTCATCTGAAGGTGACACTGTCCTGTAGCATTCCTGTAGCATTTGTACTGAGGAAAATACATCTAAAGTTTTTTGAACCATGATACTGCACTTTAGAGAACAGATTAAAACTAAAAGACTTCTCAGTTTTCATAGGAAGTTAAAAGCACTACAGCTACTGGGAGACAGGTAGTCCATAACTGACTGACACTGAAATTACTTGTTTCTGAAAGGACAGGATGGATCAATCTGCCTATTTCTTGCATCAGATAACAAAGTTTTATGGTTGAAATTTAAAGATTTAATTTTTTTTTACTATAGACTAAAACTTCAGTGTAAGAGTTTTCATTTTAGATTGCTATTTTAAATGTCTGAAACCTCAATTATTTTTATAAGGTGTGACTTTAGAAAAGCACTTGAGAAAAATGCCTGTTTTGGTTCATCATGAAGCTAGACATATGTGAGCATAAAAATATAAATCTAGATGTCCATCTTCTCATAGATAGATTTAAAAAAAATCAGAAAAGCTCTCTCAGCAACAGGATAATTGAGCGAGGGTATTAAGTGGTTTCACCTTGCACAGCTTTAGCTTGTGTCCTTCATCACACTTTCACTGACTTTATGATTAATTTACCTTTCAAACCATTAAACCAGTCTGCCTTATATTGTTAGTATAATAGTAAATCAACTTAGTACTTTTCCTAATATTTTCAAATGATCTTAAAGATAATATAGCAGAAAGAACAGCATTTTTCTTTTCAGAATCAAAATGCAATACTGACACTTCTGAAAGAACTTTTTGAAGTTTTGTGTTTAGAAAATTTATGAGTGTTGTAAGATCATTTTCTTTAGAAATTCAGATGATAAATCCTTGTAAACAAAATTTTCTTTGCTTAGCCTGGAGATACTATCCAAAGTTCAGCCCTGAAATTAAACATATAAATATTTTCCACTTAAAAATATAAATATGGACCAAATCTCATTGAATTCATACAGCTCATGCATAACAAACATCCTCCTTACTTTCCTCATAAACAATTTAGAGTGTGATTGCTCAAACAGAGGATGAATGTACACATAAAAACAGAAGTCAAGCCTGAAGTATACCTAATGCTGTTTATCAAATACAGTGCACTTACCATTCAGCTTAATTTCTTAAGGGAAAGGCCCTTTTATATATCTACCACTTACACTACTTTTTGTATTGTATCTGCCCACTTAATGGAAATTCTGGTATCTAGTAGACAAATTACCAGGAGCCTGTGGGCACTTGAGACGCATACAAATCCCTGCTTTGATTCAGCAAGAAATAAATTGATGGAAAAGCAACAGTACTGCAATATGCATGCCTTTTTATTGGATGTTAACTTGATTTTTCACATTGTCATTGCTTCTGGACCTCACCATGTGCATTTTCCTGATAAGAATGCTCCTTCCCTTCAGAAGTCCATTCTGCTGACCTTGCATTCATTTGGAATAGAAAAACTGATCTTGGTTGCAGCAGATTAGTATGAGCTCTGATCATGTTGGTTTTGATTAAGGTGCTGAGGTTACAGAAATGTAATTTTTACCCCACAAGGTACCATAGTATGAATGGTGACAACAATTAATCCTTTGCCTGCTGATGACAATGATAAAATACGTGCTGCTGCTGCTCCAGCTAATAACTTCATTCTTATTCCAAAAAGGAAAATTTATCCGCCCCATGAACATGAAAGAAAAAGCATCCTACACTTTCTATCTTCCTGCAATATTTTTTAGCCACTGAAGATAATGGTTGCTCCTAAAAAGACAAAGTTTGATATTGTATTTATAAATTCCTAAAGAAAAAGTTAGATTCCTAATAAAAGTAAAAAATAAAATTTCCTTTTTGGAAATTTGATTGAAACAGAAGATGAAAAATACAAAGAGCTGCTAAAGGAAATAAAGGTTGGCTTTGAATCTATTTCTCATATGATTAAATAATATCTTGAAAAATGTAATAACTAAGGCCCAGAGAACAGTATAAGTTAAACATGTCTTTTCTGCCATGAGAGAAATGTTCACTGTCTTATCCACTGAGACATTCTTTGGAGCAAGATTTTCATTTCTTATTTATAGATAGCATGGCATATATGGTTAGTGTGGTATGTGATAACATGGTGTCACTGTGTTTTCAGATCATCATAGCAATAGCGAAAAAATCAGATAATTTTAACATATTTCTTAGGATGTTCCAAAAGAATTAACAAATTAGGTTTCCCCTAGTAAATATGAACTTGCATATAAAATTACAGTCTATTTCCTTCTTTTTCCCTTTTATAAACAAGTATTGCAACTAAAAATTGTATTATTTTATGATAGTAAAACTTCTACCACTTAGAACTGTGGTTTGTACCGCCCATTCACTTTGTCAAGATCAAAGCAACTACTTGCCTACATCAAATCAGGAGCCACACTGAAGCCACATTGCTGATATTCTGTGGGGGAAACAACATAGCTTCAAACATCTCTATTTAGTACTGTAGTTGGATATGCAAAACACATAAATTGCTGTGTAGCCTCCAAATGCCTCATGTGCCCTTTTCATAGAAATCAGTAAGTCTCAAGCCTTCTGTAACATCTCTGATGCTGTGTGTCACAAAAACGCTCAAGTTCAAAGACAGCATGAATGCAGCCTGAATTTAAGCTGTCAGTAAAGATAGGATAGGTAGACATAACTTGGCCTGGGAAACATTACAAATTTAAGCATACATCCCTTAAGAGTACTCTGCAGATAATAATATAGATAAAGCACTGAAAATTATTTTGATAAATGTATTTTCTTAATATATATAGAATATAAGTTTATTAATGGGATTTGCAACATTGACTTATAAAATAATCATAACAGTTGGCATCAAATTAAGCACTAAATGGAAGCTGAATAAGGACTATTTCATAGAACCAAAGTGAATATTTCATATGCCATAGGCTATCATCTTCATTTCAGCCAAATATAATTGGGTACAGCAAAGAGAAATAAGACACGATGACAAAAAGAAATAGTAACATTTTAAGCTGTTCTATGAGTGAATTAAGATTTTAAATTTTTACATGACATAAATTTTACTACAAACAGTTTGCAGTATAGTAGGCAAGTTGCTAATATTCAATTCAATATCAAAATAACATATGTCACTATAAGATATTTATATTTACTTCTAGTTATATTTATACTTGCATTTGTTATAGTATAATGAATGTTAAGAAGAATAGAAGTGTTCTCAAATGATCTAGTTCAGAGTGGAGCAGTTAAGTAGTGAGTTGCAGGTCATATACTCTACCTGCAAGCCAGTACAAAGTGGTATACACAAAGGATCTGGATGTCATCTATCTGGACTTCAGCAAGGCTTTTGACACTGTCCCTCACAGTATCCTCCTGGGCAAGCTCCGAAGGTGAGGGATAGAACGGACGTGGAGGTGGATTAGGAATTGGCTCAGTTCAGTGTGGCTCAATTCAGAGTGGCTCGAGTCAGTAGCGCGGAGCCCAGTTGGAAATCTGTAGTTAGCAGTGTCCCCCAGGGGTCATTCTTTGGTCCAGTCCTGTACAACTTAACGACCTGGATGAAGGGATGGATGCTCCCTCAGCAAGTTTGCAGATGATACCAAACTGGGAGGAGTAGCTGATAGACCTGAAGGTTGTGCTGCCATCCAGGGGGACCTGGACAGACTGGACAACTTTATGAGACATCTCATGAAGTTCAACAAGGGCAAGTGCGGTAATGTGACAGTTTCTTGTGCTGTCTATGGAAGTATCCTTGCTCACAAGGAGAGATGCAACAGGAAGATGCATTATGTAGAGGACCATTAAAGGCTATTGGATAATCTTATAGAGTTCGTTGTAGTTGTTGTTATTTTTGGTAGATTCTTATGCAGATGACCATTTCCTGTTTTTATCTAATGAATTTGTTCTGTGATAAAAAGCAAAGTCTTTGCCACTTTGAGGTTACAAAGACATCACTAACCCTTGTAGCTAGATAATACACCTGCAGCTGAACAACCTTATTAACCATCTACTACAACAGACATCCTTTAAATAACAGCCTTAGAGCTAAATACATTTTCTTTATGGCCTCTCTGTATAGAGAGTTCAGGGGACATTTGCCTGCTCATAAAGAACAAAATCTACCAGATGGGGAGCTGTAAAATCATGCTTCTGAATGCTTTTCAATATATAACAAGGTTTTCACATGAGCTCTACATTCTGGAGCTTCTGGATTTTCCTATCTGATTGTATGCTATCTCAAGTCTCTGTTTTCCTGTATTCCATTGTTTGGAGTCTGAAGACCTGAAGAAGTCAAAAATATATGTCATATTTTTTTTTTACTTTATTTTCAGAAATAAAGGTCAGTCTTTTATTCAAGTTTCTGAAAAATAATATTATACCTACACATATCCAAGGATTGCATTACTACATCAAGATCCATTATGTAGTAGATACAGCTGATCTTACTCTTTATTGTGATAAAGGCCAGGAGGAAGCAAGCCTAAGAAGCTTCCCCAGTTGAGTCACTGTAAAGTCATTGACTATTATAAAATCAAAAGAAATATAACAGGAACATAAAAAAATACTGTTTGGAAAAAAAAAAAAAACCTATTTCTGGAAGCTTTCAGAAAAAAACACCAAACAACATTGACAATAAAACATAACATGATTTCTGTGACACTGAAGGGCATTTTCCATCACAATCAAAAATCTCCTTAGGAAAGGAGGATGGTCAGCAACAACAATGAAAACTAAATTACAAATGGCTCTTCCTGTGCACTTGTCCATATATAGAACTCTAACTATTTCATATTATTTGGGAAATATATACATTTGCAGTGTTTAACAAGTCATATTTTTAATAAACATATGCTCTGGCCAGTCAATTACGTATTTTTTTTTGCAACAACATTTAAAATGTCCCTGCTATTATGCAATTGGGTATTACTTTCAGCACATTTCTGATTATGCTAGCTGTGAATTTGTAGCATATGGTAATATTTCAGGAAGAAAAGTAATTTTACTTTGCTACCAAAATTTTCTGGGTGATGAACTTTCTGACATTTTGTATTTGTGTATACATTTGTATATGTATTTGGATTGTATTTGATATTGTAACACTGCCAATACATTAAAAATATATATCACATTTCTAAACTTAAATATGTGCACAAAATGAAAATTCCTTATCTTTCTATCACTTTCATGATTTCTTTCTTTTTATAATCCAAAGAAGAAAAGTCAAGTGTCTTCTGAAACTACAAAAAAATTAATATTAATGTTCATTAATGTAATCATTAACATATTAATCTCATTTTATTAATAATAGTTACTATTTCCTGGAGAATATTTTCCTACTACTTCCACTCTCACAGAATAAAGCTTTTTTATTAAAAGGCTATTAAAGCTGTTCAGTATATCCTTCATTGTACTTAAAGGCTTGCAATTATCAAAATGGGAACAATGTTTGGACATTTCCTCCCTTTAAAGCATTGAAAGGATGCAAGCAACTCCAGAGCTCTTAAAAACATTATTCTGAATAATAGGTTTCTGCATGCTTGTTATTCTACATTAAAATAAGTGCATGTTATGTCAGGAATATGTCCTTTTTACCGAAGTCGGCAAGTTATAAGAAAATCTTGACAAAAATTACTGGCTTAAGAAATGGGAAACATAGCCAACAAGAAACAGACAAGTCAAAAATATTGAATGACAAAATATGCAAAAAAGTTTTGACTCTGCTATCACTCTAATAAAATTTTCCAAAGCCCATAGAGAGTACTTCAACTCCTTCTTATGCTTGGACTAAAATCACAAATTTTAAATCTGAAGTTTAAAATATTTTGTAGCTGTTCTCTCATTTTATGAGAAAGCAAGAGGGCAGAGGTTTCCTCCTATTTTGAAATAAAAGAGTATAAAAAGATATTGTGAAGTCATTACTCCATTTAGATATTTTCATACAGATTCTTATTACATTGGAAAATAAGACAACATTAAGCAAAATTAAAAGAAACAGACTATTAGCACAAAGAAATTAATAACCTGACCTGTAAATTTAAAGTAATACCCTCAAACAACATTTCCAGAAATAAAAATGATCTTATATAATGAGACATGATTTTATATAAACAGATATTGCTTGATAGGCAGAAAGAGAAGATGTTCTGTAAAAAGTTCTAATTTTGACAAAACATACTTTTGTTTGACAAACTAATTACTTTCTTAAGCTTTTCTATAGGACTACAGCAGGTAATTTCTTTTCAAATGAAATCAGAAATCCAGAGAAGGGTAGCAATTGAATAGATTAATGGTCACAAAGCATAAAGCAGAAGGTAGAGTGGAGCTGGAAAATGACTGGGAGAGGAAAAATGTTTACTTCTTCTATCTTCTGAAAAGTAGGAAAGAAAACTGTGATAAATCAGTAATGTATTAATACTAGAACCATTAATTCTATATCAGTACTTAGCTGTGATGGGGAAAAGAAAACTACATATATATATATATATATATATGTATATGATGTATATGGATAGATAGATAGATATAGATATAGATATTTGTATATATTTTGTATATATATATATATATATATGTGCAGCGTTCTATGGTCTCTCTTCCTTACTGTAGACGAAGGTAGCCTGAAGACGTGAATACACAACTTTCCTCCATCCTGTCGCAGCCTTCAACTTACTGATAGTGTGGCTTCACTCATACATGTATATATATGTAGAGAGAGAGAGAGAGAGAAACATATATGTATACATAAATACATGCATACACACATATTTACGGCTTCACGAGTTCCCTCAGTCCCGGCGAAGACGAAGATATCCAAAAAATATGAGTGTGC
>JAUBOD010000918.1:536560-563462 GCA_032353885.1 Nothura maculosa
CCCTCTGGATGGCAGCACAGCCCTCAGGGCTGTCAGCTATTCCTCCAAGTTTGGTATCGTCAGCAAACTTGCTGAGGGAGCACTCCATGCCTTCATCCAGATCGTTAATGAATAAGTTGAACAGGATGGGACCAAGGACTGACCCCTGGGGGACACCGCTGAGTACAGGCCTCCAGCTGGACTCTGCATCATTGACTACCACTCTCTGCACCCTGCCACCAAGACAATTCCTAATCCACCTCCCTGTCCCCGTCCAAATCTGACCATAAACTCTGTTCACAGAAATCACTATGTCGCAATATGCTTACAAGGAGCCTGAGGACTGTTTACTCCAAGGATATATTCATCCCAAAGGTTAGAACTATATCTGATCTCAATTACTTATTAAACAAGATATATATACATTTATTATAACTAGATGTTGGGGTAAAAAGTACTGGTTAATAGTGCAGATGATAAAATTCAGCATAAGATATATTTGACACTGAAACATGAAAATGAGCTACCAGAAAAAAAAAAAAAAAGATCTCTTCCTGAGACATAAATTTTATTCTTTGCTGGACATGTCATCAGAAAAACTCCTATTAGCAATTAGTCCTCTGGTAGTCTGTCTCCTAGGTAGGATCTCTGCGTGCATGTGGTAGGCACAAAGCCTGACTGCAAGACCTGATTGCCACTTTGTTAGGATAGGCCAGTCTAGTCTGTCAACTGGATATGGAAGAGACCTTTCTAATTTAACTTTCATATAGGTATTCTGCATGATGGAGGGAGTGTTTCTTTATTTCTTAATTTATTTCTTAATTTATGTCCTTTAATGGCATTTGTACCTGTGTTGTGTATTTGCATTTGAGTTATTGTGAGTACATTACTTTGTTTGCCCTTTCTTTTAGCCTGTTCACTATGATTGAAGATAACAGCACAACAGCAAGATCATGGCAAAACCATGAATAAGGCAGGGGCACCTATCGAACATAGCAGCTCCCCAACACCTATCTCCCCAAACTGCATGGACCAAATGGAATGGTGGAACATGGAGGATCAGGAGCGGCAGAAACACCTCCCAGACATCAGGTGTGATCATGAAGGCATTTCTGGTATGCAGAAAGTTATTGGTGTGCACTTTTAAGCCCCAGGAGCAGCAGGGAGAATCTTCTGCCTTAAAGCTAACGATTTGAAAGCTGCTGCCAGAGAGTTGAAATATATCTGAGGGAAAAATCTAAGTTTGAAGGTATTTGCTTCCTGTTGCTATGCATGCTTGCCACTGTAATAGTAAGATTAAAGGCTCTCAAATCCATGCTGCTGTTGGACTGTAACAGCAGCTTTGAACCCATGCACTTTTATATGTAAAATAAAATAAAAGAAATAGATATTCCCCTGTATCCCAGATCACTCACAAAGGCAGCATGTTACTTGGCAAGACATTAGCTTAAAGTCTGATCTCTTGGAACATGTAAAGTAATTTCAGCACAAGATGTGCTGATGTGCAGCAAAGAGTGACCAAGTTTAGAGGCAAGAAGTACCTGAATCAGTTTGGGGACAATATAACTAAGCAACTTTGACCTACTAGGCAACATGGATTTTTTTTTAATCCCTGCTACAGTTCTTTTTTTCTTCTAAGTATACAGCATTTGAGAGCATTAACTAGTTGAAATGGATCTTTGAACTTTGCAGCAACATTTTATGCATATAGATGATGCTTAAAAGTGTTGGAAGATATCTGCTAAATACACATTTCAAATTCAGCTTCTTATAAATTTCTGCAGAGATCCATAAAATCACGCAAATCTGTTGCTTTAACATTCTATGTACTGAATATGTTTGCTGAGCTGAAGGCAGAGAATCTCTGTATTGGTTTTCCATTTATAAATATAGAGAAGATAGCCACATTAAAGAGGAAAAAGGGCAAAGGAAGCCATTCAAGTATGAGATATAACAGCACAGTTCTGACATACCATCTCTTTGCTCCTCTATCAAGATGGCAGGAAGCAGAACCTGATCTGGATCAACAATGCACAACATGGTTTCCTCATATACCAGGGAAATGTTCTATGGCACATATGCAGTAAATTTATAGTTTTTTAGACTTTTATACTAGATAGATGAATTATTTGAAGGATAAGAAATTCAATTGAGAAATCAGGGATTTTATTCTATAATGGGTATGCTCATAATTTTATTATCTTCACAAAATGTTAGCAGATTCAGAGAGAAAACAGAAGAAAAGCACAATCCTTAAACTCCCACTATGTCTCTAAGACTGAAGTACTTAGTTTTGTCTTTTCAGTGTTTTTTCATCAGTTCATAAAAGTGAAAGGCTTCTATTGGGGATCTCTGCCATTCAGCTGAGTGCATCAGTAATGGCTCCAGCCTGTACATGGCTAGAATCAAGCAGTAAAGGTTTTTTTTACTTGACAATCCAGCTTTTGCTCCAGATATTTCAGAAGACAGATCACTCTCTCCTACAGCGGCAAAATGCCATCTGAAACAAGTCAGGAGATACCTTTCCTGTAAAATGCCTCCATTTCATTACATTTTGCCAAGCAAAGCGTGCTTTATAGCTTTTATTTTCTTTCCTGTATGGCATTGAGAGATGGGAGAAAAGTACTTTGAGGAAGGAAGCAATGAATGGAAAATAAAAAAGGAAGTGACACTGATGTTTGTGCAAGACTACAAGAACCAAAAGAGAATGAGACCAAAGATTGCTACCTCAGCTCTTCAACACGGTCATCAACTCATTAGTGATTTAATTACTCATATTCACTAGGTTAATAGACTCAATTCATGTATCACTTCAATATAAGATCATAAAGCCCTTCAGTAACCGGAAGAAAGGAATATAAGAAAGGAAACTTTAAGGAACAGTAAAAGCTAAGTTGTCACATTTAGGATAATTTAGATTTCATAAAGATATATTTAAAAATGTGGCATGGAACAGCAGGAAGAGAGTGAGTGCTAGAAAAGGCAGTGAAAGAAAATCTGTAATCTTCAAAGATACAGATATCATTTGGCGAAGAAGAACATGTTCTGCCACCTTCTTTTGCAACAGACTAGGTGTAGAAGGAGATTGATCAATAATAGGGAATAATCACAGCATTTCCTTTTGATAATGCTAACATTGCCAATTTTCTATGACTTTTGTCTCAACAGCAGAATTTTATACTGCAAATAATTCTGTTTTCAGAGAAGCAGCAAAACAGACTAAAGAATTTACAGAGATATCTCATATTCCTTATGCTCGGAGTTCTAAAAAGCAAAGGAAAAAAGAAATAAGGAAAAATGCCAGATGGGACTGCTGGATGGAAGAAGAAGAAAAGTAGAAAAGACTTGGAGGGAGAGGAATCTACATTTCTATCATGTGAGGAATAAAAATAGCCCTGTAATTCCATCTTTAGAGATAGAAGGTGTTTGTTTTTAATATTTAACAGCACAATGTTTGTTATTCCTTTCAGTCTCAGTTCCACCTATTAACATCTTGCAAGGAAAATCACCTCCCAGTCCAAACATTAAATTGTTTGGGTTTTGTTCCAGTCTTGAGGTAATAGGTAATAGGTGCTTCGTATGTAGTAGAAGTTTTAATGTTAAAGTTTGGATTCGAGTATCTAGGGAATCCTGAACAACATGAAGACTTTTCTACTATTTGCAATAAAATGTAGGCTACACTGAGTAGCTAGGAATTGCTTGTCCTTAGGAGATGTGGGATTAAAAAGAAATACAAAACAGTAGAAAATTCTTAAAGATGATGAAACTAAAAGTAGATCCAACAAGATAACTATACCTGATGACAACTTATGAAAAGAAATAAGAAAATTTGATCTAAAGAAACAAAGACTTTTCAGAACACAGTCAAAATAGGGAGAGTTTATTTCTGTGAATCTGTTTTAACATCAGCTTAAAGTATATGTCTGAACAAAACATTCCAAATTCTGTGTCCTATAAAATGTTCTGCAATAATCCTTTAGTTAACTGAAAATCTTCTGTAACAAACAATACATTTTGCTAAGTTTTCTCCATATTTTATTTTGTTCCAACTACATCACTCCATACAATGCAGGGTACTATATATTTTTTCTGCTTCCATAGCAGCAACAATTTTATTCCAAACTATGCTGCGATGCCAATACAGCATGAAACCCTAAAAGAATTTAAAAATCACTCTGCATGGGTTCCCTTAGTGTTGATACTCAAAATGGATGGAGAGTGTTGCACTTCTAGCCACGCAAATCTCGCCACTTCTACCCACTTAGTCTCGCTCTTATGCCCCTAAATGGCTTCTGTTTGCAGTCAGAAATGTTCTGCAGCAGAAAGGGCAGGGGCAATGCTGACCAACCATGAGAATACAGTGCTTCAAGCCACTGTAGTTTGACAAGATACTTCGAAGAGGCAAACAGATAAAGTGAACTGATTATTATTCCCCAGACTCAGTCTTCCTCTGAACAGAGCTATGCTCTTATCTAGCAACAATCTCACAATATTTGTTTGCAACATGACTTTTTAGTTTGTACCACAAGTGTAATCAAAATTTTTGTATGCATCACACAGTATGAAAGTCAGAATATGTCTGTCTGGATCAGAAAAATGATTTTCTTGGGAATTTCAGTTTACTGCGTAATGCAGGAGCTCCTTCTATTGGTAGACATAATTTAAAGAATTAGTCTGGGGAAAATGTTACTTGATAAAATGGAAAAAAATCTAAATGCAAAAGGCATTTCTAGATGTAAACAATGAACATTTGATAAATGCTCATTAAATGCAATCATATTCAAATCACTGTTAAGGACATATAGTAAATACTGCATTAAACTGAATTGAATCACTGCAATAAAATGAAAGGGCAAAGCTTAGAGCCCACTGTTAAAGCATTTGTTTTAAATAAATGGATTCTAATTTTTCACTTTTCTGCAGCTCTTACACTGAAACAAGACCTTGGAACTATAAAGCTATGTTTAAATCCAACTTGGAAAGAAAAGGGACTATCACAGCTTGTTTTATTAGCAGGCTACCCTTATTTTACTAGCAATATTCTCTTTATCTAGGCAAAAATTGTTGTCATATGTCAAGAGTGAATTCATATTCATATTTTGTCATTACCCTAAGAAAATAAGCTTTGCTTGTTTTCTATACTGTCATTCCTTGGAGGATTTACTTTGCCAGGAAATTAAACTTCTCAGGATAATTTCAAAGTAATTGCTGCCACTTATCTTAAGGCTTAACATTTTACCAATTTTAAGGTAAGTTTTAAAGCATATTCAAAAGTCAATATATTGCAAACTGATGCAGTGACTTGAGGGCTAGTTAGAGATAAGCTTTAAGAATGGTTCTAAAACACAGATTGTGTTTGAAGCCTGAAATTGAAGCCCTTTTTATTTTTTCCCTGCTTCTGACATTTTAACAGATTTCTACTGCAAATAAAATCTGTCTAACATTCCAGTAAGTCTGGAAAGGTGAAAAGTCACATCCAGATTTCAACACAGAAATGGTAAAGAGCAACCATGAATTTCTCAGAGACAAGTCTTGAGCAGAACAGACAATACTGAAATACAGCTGAGAAATACAGAAATGACAGAAATGAAACCTGCTGCTGCAGGCTGGAAACATGGATCAGTACGTTGTGAGAGAAAAGTCTTTTTTCTTCCAAGCAAAACTTACAAATGAACAGAATAGGTCAGTTAAACCCAGATATGTTTAGGTTGTGGAATGCCTGAAGTCAACTATGGAATAACAAAGAGAAGAGAAAAGGAAGAGAAAGTAAAAAAGAATGGGAAGGATTCCAGACAGGGGCAGGAAAGAAAAAAACATGTCTTAAAGACAATTGCTAAATTTGTACTTGGTGTTACCTTTTACATTATCTTCTCCGAAACAGAAAAGTTAACCCAAACCTGTAATAAACAAAATCTGTTGTCTTTTTAGTACCAGTGTTAAAAAAGCCATCATATCTGCATTTACTTAAAATTTAGAACCACATTCTATATAACTTATTCAAGAAAAATAAGAATACTGTCATTAGGGGAAGGGGAACTTAAGAAAAAACAGAGATCATTTCAAAAATGCCTCCTGATGGTAGGAGTCTCAACAAATCTTTGGAATTCAGTCCTTAAAAACTTCAGTGAACACATCACTTCTTGTAAGTCCATTTTCAAGTCTATATTTCTGTCATTTAGCATATATGTGAGCACTGCAATCATTGTGTTTGGGGTGGTGGAACTATACACCTATGGCAAAAGTGTTAGATCAAAGACAGCCTTCAGAGTTGTCTCTTACATACCGAGAAACCTTCCAAATGCCACTGCAAAACCAAAAGAGCAGTCCAGTCCTGTCTCATCCATTTTACAACAGTACTGAATCTTACCTGGAGTGATCTTTTATTATTTAAAACATCTCTTAGAAGACAATGCTTTTAATGGAGAATTACCTTATTAGAATGACTGTATTAATTGCTCTGTTATTTTTTATCATAGATTATTAAATTAGATTTGTAATGTGCTCTAGACTATGCTCAAATGAAAAAAATACATCTCACATAACTAATTTATTAAAATTATATAGATGCAGAGATTTGAAGGCTAAATAATACTAGTAAGATTATTCAGTCTATCTCATGTACATAGAAAAAAATAATTTTCAAGCAATAATTCTCATTATTGCTAAACCTTTAATTTTGAAACTTGCATCTTAGCATAAAAATGCAGGAAAAAATCTCTAAAGAATGACCAGTCTCCAGACAGTGGAAAGGACAATTTTCATGGAATGCATAAGAAATTAAATCTCCACTCTTTTTAGCACTACTAGTGCAAGTTTTTCTAACTCTTTCCCTTTAGATTCTCATTCCATTATTTTCCTTCATCATTTGAAGCAGTGCATATGATTTGGGTGAGGTTCATACAAAACTCCAAGAAAAATTATCCAAGCTGAGCTTATAAAGGTGCCACTGAAAAAATAAAAGCAATATCAGTTTTTTGTAATAATTACCCTCAAAATGATGTATTTCTTCTCCTTTGCAATTTTGTATTGCCAAAGTGGCATGATAAAAGGTAATAATAGAACTCATTTTATAGCAAAGAGATATAATATTTTAGGCTTGTTGCTAAGAACGAGATCAAATCTGACAAGTCAAAGGATCATTCCTTTTGTACATACGCTGAATAAGAATGAAGCCTGAAGGCCAATGGAAACAAATGATATCTTATAGCTCATTGTCTGATATGCTAATGAGCTGATAAACTATATTCCAAGTCAAAATACCATAAATAAAGTGGTATTAATCTGTCAAGACTTTTTGATTATGGTTTGGGAAAGCAGTTATGTTGGATTTATGTATCAGGAAAAGAAACACTATCATTATAGCAATTTTGAGTTAAGTAGCATGAATCAATCCATATAAAACTGAGAAACTTCAGAATTTTTCCAGAAACTCAAAATACATAATGTAGATCAGAAATTGCAAGTTAGGTTGGCAATTTGAGGACATATGGTATAGAAAGGCTCTTATCCATCTATATATTGTGTTTCTCATTCTATTTCTACTGAAACACAGGGGAAATCCTCACTGATTTGAAGAATATTGTGTAAAATGTCCTTAGAGCTGTATATTTTGGCTTCATACGCATTTGCAGTGGCTTTTAAATTCAGCTTCAAGTTCACTGAGCATCTAGCATTATCGGTGGTACTGAATTCAACTGCATCAATTACATTGCATATCTGCATCCCCTACAATAAGCCACTTTGGTATAGAGACCTAGACCGAGCAGTCTACAGCACATCTACACTTCCTTGCCGCAGAGATGCAGGGGGAGGCTCCAAGTCCTGAAGTCAGCTCTCCAGGCTATTGGCACTGTACAATCTCCACTGATCTGGGAGTCCATGACAATATTAACAGGAAAGCTAATACAGAGAGATGAGTCAGTCTCCTCTACAGTCCCAAGTCCAACATTTTCCTTCCCTCTCTCGTAATTAGAGGACTGCATGGCCTGGAAGGCTCCTGGCTAAAAAAATGCCAGTGCACACTATTTTCTGTGGAAGCAGGATTGCCCAAAAATTTTACTTATTCTCTCCCTTGAGCACTTCCATCAGGAATTCCACTTCATTTTGGAATATATACAGCTATCGTTAAGATAGGGCCTCAGCAATCCTAAGAATCAACCTCAAGCTAATATATTTTCTCTAAGGGAAGAATAAGTTAGCCCTGTAAATTTAGTGGGAAGTGCAACTCATCCATGAGTGGGCACCCACTCTCAGTATACATAACTTGCTTCCTTGCCTTGAAAACATATTAATTACATAGTTATGTCTTCACAACATGCATATGAAGACTCAGCTCTCCTTAATTCTAAAGAATTAAGTAATCAGGGCTGCTTTCATTATTACAACATTAAATGGTTGGATCTATACGGAATTTAACATTTATCAGACATTTGTCGACTTTTTCTATCCTGCTTAGTCTGAATAGGCTGCCCATGGGTGGGGGAAAACATCTGCATGAGCAACAGGAAGGCAAGAGGTAACCCATCTTCGCAGACCTAAAGCTAAAGAAAGGTTAGAATGTACAGAAAGGAGTGGAAAACTGCAATCACTATATTGCAGAAATGGCTTGAATGCCTCATAAATAAACACAGAGAAAAGCACTGACAGCACTGCTTTTGTTTCCGCTATGAACATATGCTCTGCCACTTTTACACTGTCACAGCCTGTTGCAGAGTGTGAGAAGGGAGGACATCAGCACACTAGAGAAATATTCAGTGATGTGCAATATAGAAAAGACTCCTGAAATAAGCCTTTCATTTAAACCAAGCATATAACTATAACTGAGAAAAAAAGTTTAATTTTATCTAATATATATTTTACAGGGATAATTAAAATCAGAAAGTGGAAAGAAGAGAATTTACTGAATTAATTGAAATATCAGGTTATTTGATTATGCCTGAAAAATAACAGTAGAGCAGCAAAATGTGATTGCAAAGTTATACAGTTGAATTATATTTGAGAATAAGACTGCAGCTGAAAAATACTAACACAAAACCATTAACTATTGAAATTATATTGAATCTATGTTGATTGGTAGAAAACTACTCTTTTTTATTTTTTTGGTACAGAATCATAGTAATGACCTGTTACGCTATAATAAAATTGCGTCAGGAAAATTCAGAATACAATATTTTAAGCTGCTGTAACAAAATATAAAAAGTGTAAGCTGACAATATTATTCAAATAGTCTTCAGAAAGTTTGTATAAGTTTTCTGCTACATTTAAACTTGCAATTAGAGTGGTATAAACTATCTCCATTTTAACAGGGCTTTCAAAATTTCAGCTTGCTGGAATTACCCATTTTCTACCATTATGAAGACATTTTCTTCAAGTCTTACAGGCTTGGGCACGTTGAAATTAAGGTAGAAAAGCATATGAGACAGACAGAATAGGCTACAGGAATTCTCTGGAAATAAAAAAGGCTAAAAGGGGTAATAACTAATCTAGTCGCTCAAAGAGAAAGAAAAATCTCTCATTCTACCCCCAAAATTGCACATCTTAAAGGTTTTCATCACCTGTTGCAATTTACTATTCTGATTATGAGAAAGCATTCATCCATGCAGTTCAGGAACACAAGGACTGGAGCATCGGTAGCATAAGGGAAATATTTCTTCCCTTTTTACTGCATTATTTGACTAGAGCTTGCATAAAAACAGTCATTGATCTTTCACTTTGTAGCCTAGCAGCAAGAATATTCCATGTTCAGCTTCTGAAGAATAAAGGATTCAAATTGCTAACAGAGGAAAAGTTGGAGATTCTCAACTTCAGTCATCTCACTTAGCTATCTCCATCTCCACGCGAGTAGTGTTAATTCAATTACATGGACTACAGTTTTGCAAAATTTACTTATTTACATTTAGAATTTGAAATACTAAAAATAAACTATTTTTAGAATTGCAGTCTGATTGACAATGATTTTTGATGACACATTGCTGTTTTGCAAATATGCTGTACACAACTTTGATATTTTTTCCTTGCAAACTTCATTTTAAGTAATTAATTAAATTAAATTAGAAATTAAAGTTAAAACTTTAAATGATATACTAGCTCTGCTCAATTTCTGAATGTTTCCTTCATAACTGCAAACTCTCTGCAAAACATTTTACTTCCATGAGGGAAGGGAAAAGGAGCAGCAAAGGGAGGAATTTTTACAGTTTTCAATACCTAAGTACTAGTGCAATGGTGTAACTGAATGAGACCAACCCATAAGCATATCTTTGTTTGTCTAAGCAAGAATCTTGCAGTATATAACAAGTTAACTGAACACAAGAACAACCTTCATTTATTCTGCATTGTTTACACAGAAAATACTATCTTTCAATCATCTTTTTAAAATGTTATAGGCAAAGAATATCTTGTGCCTCAGTGAATATTAAACTAACATACCTGCTGGATTTAATATTAGACAGAGGCCCGTAACCATTTTTTCTGTCTGTTATTAGATTCCCAATTTGCCTTTCAGTTCATATGACCACTAAAGGAGTGTTTAGATAATGTCACTATTAGACACCTATTGTGTCTTAAGTGAAAACCAATACTCATGAAGAGGAAGGTTGTTGAGTGGCTGCTACTAATTAAAAGGTTTAAAGAAGACACAGACTTTCTTTTTCAATATAGAGATGATGCTTTAAGAAACTCTATAGAAAAATGGTTGGTGTATCAGCTACTAGCTTATTTTCTTCTGAACCACAGCAAGTTGTTTTATCTATGCAAATATAATTATTTTTTCCTAGCTATTTAATAGAGTATTATTCTCATGAAGCTTTCAGTCAATAGAGAAACTAGTTCTTGTTCAATTGCCTAATGGTGTCTAATTAAAAGTGCCAAATATGGTTTAAACTCCTCTTCTAAACTGGCAGTCTTCCTTTAACTTAACTTGCTATATTTTTCAGTTTCTTGGCCCAGATTTTCCAAAGAGCTGTGGGTAGTATGTATCACACCAGTAATGTTAAAAGTAGAGAAAAAAAAGCAATGATATTTCCATCTGCAATATCTTGCAGTCTGCAATATCTGTGCTGAAATGTGATAATACTATAGCACTGAACAAAAAATAGCAAAATTTTTATCTGCAGATCTGGAAAGTTTGTGGAATCCCGAATGAGATGAAAAAGTAAAAGGCCACTTTTTTTTTTAAAGTTAAGTTCTAGTGATTCTTTTTTGAGACAGAGCTGAGCTTCTCAAATTCCACAGAAGTATGGCATCCTCAAGATCCTGCTCAAAAGCAAGCATACAAAAATATCCAGATAATGGAAAATAATTTTAAACAGACAGAAATACTTACATGCTTATATATTAAAGGACTCAGAATTAATGTCTGAAACATCTTCAAAGATACTGCTCTTGAAGAGAGCTTATTAAGAAAATAAGGTGTTTATTTTTTAAGCTTAAAAACATTACACAGCTTTTGTTCTAAATGTGCAATTGTATCTGACAAGAGCTTCAGAGGTGCCTGCATCTACTCTTGAAAGATGCTAGAGATTATAAAGGAAAGTAGAAACATGCAGTGCTATGCCTATGCAGATCATATTTAAAAACACATAAGGATAGTCTTTATGCTATTACTACTGCTACATGAAGTAAAGACCTACCGTATTCAGATTAATGTGAAGGCATCCAAAACCACAAGACAAAACAAATGTCAGCAGCTGACACTTAGCTCTGTGTTGCTTGACATTGTTCCTGGTTTCTCCAATTCATTAAAAAAATATCGCACACATCATTAGCAAACTCTCAGGCTGATGGACAAGGAGGTGTAGGAGACCTGTTCTGAAAGACTCTAAAGAGCTTCCTTTCCTTGACTATATAACAAAAGGCACAAAATCTCTGCAGAAAAATGAAATCCTCGTTTTGTCACAGCTTGTTTACATGGCATCTGTGATGTTTCAATTTCTAAGTAAACACAAACAAAATGAGAAATAAGAATGTTTAAAATATGAGAGCAAAGCCAGTAAAGTGAGTTTTATATTACAATGTATGTGTGCATTGTAATCCCTTATCTTAACGTAAAGCAATATTAGCTCACAGGCAGATGGGGGTTTTTAGGTTTTAAATTCTCCAGAGTAAGTCTTCCTGGGTTTTGTACCTTACTAATCACAGTAGTGCCATTCCATTATCACTTGAAAATGTTTAAAATTTAATGCAATGGTTCACATAATGCAAAAAAAAAAAAAATAGATAAGCATGATTTAGTCAATGCCTTAAAAAGATACATACAAAACCACAGTGTTTCTGTGGTCTTTTTTCCTCTTCCATCTTCCATACAGTATTATTCTCCAGCCACGAAGATTCAGGTCACTTCAGAAGAACAATTTTTAACGTACATTGATATGAAAATTATCTAAATCATTCCCACAGCTCCAAAGCTCCAGATACACAGAAACTTCAGCAGGGCTGTTGAGGGAGAAACCTGTAGTCTTGCTTCTAGGCATACCAAAAAACAGAGGTACTAAAATAGGCAGCTAAAAGAGGTAATGCTTTTTACCCTTTTTATGGGAATAAAGTATTTCCAGGAAAAAAAATGTATAGGCATGCCTTCCATATTTCTTTTGCTAAACCCTATTGATCTGAGAGTATAAATACATGGTACATCCAAGCATAAACAGAGCTCAGGCAAGTTAAAAGGTATATATACAACATGCTGTGTAGCTCCAATAGCTCAGATAGAGCTGGCTCCTTGACTGTGCAAACTCAGTATGGTTTGGACCTGTGCCAGCCAACTCTTTCTTGTAACCAAATATACAAAACATGCTGAGTATAGTTGGGAAGTCATGACCATTCCCAGCAGCAAGGCTAAACACAGTCATTTGTTTCTGTCCTCATGAGCATAAGCCAGAATATACCATTTGGCTTCTCAATCAGAATATGGCTTTGTTTGATTTTCTTACACAATTGTCTAAAGAGATGAGAACCTTTCCAAGACCTCCGCCAAAATTAGTGCTTGGAGCAATACTGTACAAGTACTCAGTTATAAAATGTTAAGTACCAAGCCAAATTTCACTACATAATCACAATATAAATCTTCAGTCCACCATGCAAAATTCTGTACATTAAATTGAGAAATTCTATGCAATATAGCATAATATAGTTGTATGATTTTCCAGAGGAAATCTAGGATATTTTTTATTTCCCTTATATACACAAAAAGCAAAATTTCAATGTCAATTTTAAAGTTTTATATTTTGTTCGAAATATTCAATAATATTTAATTGTGTAATTTTATGCGTAGGTGCGGTAGACAAATTTCTTTAATAAAGTCAGAAGGTAAAAAGACCTTAAAAAGACATTTTAAAAAGATATTAGAAATAACTTACATCATATCTGATATAAGACACAGTCCTGTATAACTACTAGCATCAAGACAAAATCTATATCCAAAGTACATTTCTGTTGATTTCACCACTTCAATCTGCTTTCGTTAGTAATTTTCTTTCCAGTAATTATAATTGAACAAAATCCCAGGAATGTAGTGCTATTACTGTTATTCAAACATTATTTTTGAAAACAATAACAACAAAACACTAAATAAAGCTTCTATGATGGAATATTATCTAATGATTCCTAACTAAGTTTGCTTAGTTTTTTACTTTGTTTCAACTCAGCTTTCAACTTTGTTTAGCTAATCTGATAGTATGTGAAGAAAAACAAAGATCGCATATGTCTGGACAAAGCTTTCAAGTTGGTTCTTGTATAACAGTTTAACCCATCTCTAGTTTCAAAGCAGCAGCAAAACACACTGATGCTGTCATAACATGTCACATGCAGTTTAGCAAATATGTGCCTATCAATACGAGCATACTGCTCTAAGGACCATCTGGATCATATTTTTTGTGGAATTTTACATGACCACACATCAGAAAGAGAAAAATCTATAATTTTTAAGGAGAAACTAGAGCCTTCTCTCCCATGGCAGGGGGAGAGGGAGGAGAACCACAATCGAAAAACTCTAGGTATGTCTCAGTTTTACCACAGTATCTTGTATTATACGGTTGAGATCTAAGACCTATATTTGGCAGTAAGTTTCATGTGAGCAGTACCCCACTCATCCCTGCAGCCTGCTGATTTCACTGAAGGCTGAAGAAAATAAAACTATACATCTACAAAAACTCATTTTAAAAGAAGTACTTGAAGCTCTTCAATGCAAGAATTATGCTTCTGCATTTGCTTCAGAGAACTAGTAGTAAACGTTAACTGCACCTACATTATTCTTACAATATGAAGGCAAAATGAAAGTCACTATCTCCAAATTTTTTTCTATATATTAAATAAAAATATGTAGAGATATATGATAAATAGAAAACAAATATCATTAGACTAGAAAACCTTAAATTGGGTGTATTTTTCAGTATCTCATATGTCAAAATTACAGGTCCATTGGACTAATGCAAGTAACAATGTCTTAGGCATGCAAAAGAAAGTACAGTGATGGATGGGACTGGTAGCAACTCCACATCTCAGAACTATAGCATTCCTCCTAGGCAGTAAAAAGTATGAAAAAGCAATAAATGTGTACTTCCACAGGAGGAGTATCATTATGATCAAGGCAAAAACGAATTCTGATAAAGCAGATGAACAATATTTTTCTGTTTCACATTTTTGGCATTAGATGTAAAGATTTTTAGTAGAGAGGGAAACAATTAGGTCCGAGATAATGTTGCTATTCAAAGAATGAGATAAAAAAGAAGTAATTGAGGTCCACACTCTGAATCATATGTTCTCACTTTCCTTTCCTTTAGCTAAAATTTGAGCCCAGGTTCTCAGCAGTTTCCTGTCTGTGCAAAATAAAGGGAGCTATTATTTCCTCATGAGATAGTTGAGAGAAGATTACTGATTTTGTTATAAACCATTATGATGCCAAGTCATGAAGCTCAGAAAAGAATCATAGGAAATCATGTTAATGTACTGTGCATAAAGCTTTTTAAAAGTCCCATTCAGAAAGGCAGTCTCTTCTATCATTTGCTATAGTTTTCAGCACAATTGGAAGAACACTGGGTGTTTCACTATTGTTTCTGGTATTGTGAATAATGCCACTAGCACAGCTTTTATAAGGAACATTTGAGATTTTCCTTATATACTGAAATGTTCAAGTGGAAAATCAACAAGATACAGGCAGATGGCAGAAGATAATAATACTTTAATGACTGCAAATATTCAGCCTATGTAGTTGCACGTCATTAAATTATTCAATGCTTTGCAGCTAGGCACAATAAAGGAGTAGCTATTTATGCAAAAGCCATAATGAGAGGTTTTGTACAATAGACAAAAGAACAAAATTCTACTTTTGACATTTAAGATGGCAATGAGCTCGTTGATACAGGAGCCACAAACAATGGTGCAAATATAAACCAACACACAAATCCAAGTTGTTTTCTAAACCAGTTTTACAAGTGACAGCGATAATGCAAATGAAACTGTAAATATGGTATAATCATCTGACAGCAGCAACTAAGTCTCCTCAAAATGGCAATCAGGGCTGCTGAGATGAAAGCTGCAAGATGCCTGCTGGTTACTTAGTAATCAGAAAACCATCAATCAAAAGAATTTTCCTTTAAGATCCTTAGGTTTTGAGAGAATACATGAACCTACATACAAAAGGTGCACTTTCAAGAGAACTAGGACATATTTTTGGGACAGAATTTTAATTGGATAGCAATCACTTGCTATATTTATTTTCTCCCGTTTGCACATCAGCTAGAGTCATTTTCTCTTTCTGTTTTGCTCTTCTTCTTGAGTAATTTACCTCTACCTCTCTTGTGTTTGTCAGCATAACTGAATCATCTCCACAGCTTACTTGGAACCAGAGAGAGACGGAAGGAGTAGGAGCGCCATATTATTTTTTAATGCAGTGCTAGGACAGCGTTCAATAGGAAACAAGCACAACTTACAATGTGAATAATCACAGTAAGACAAAACGAAAATCTTTTTCACCATGACAATTGTCAAATATTGGAATAGGTTGACCACAGAGTTTGTGGAATATCTATCTTGGAATTTTCCCTAAGTGTTCACCTTGCAAGTATTTCTATATTACATCTATATCTTTGTGCACCTGACATGTGAGCTGCATGAATACAGCAGCACAGCCACAGTGTTGGCACTGCAATTCTGGGCCCTGAACCTGAAAGTTTGCCCAGATGCAAGAAGAGTAAATGATGTTGATCAGATGGACATTGCAATTCTGATAACACAATGAAGTGTTGTAGCATCTGGTTTACAATTTGTAATGCCTATGTGAATGACAGAAACCTTTCAAAAAGTTTTGCCCCAATTTTGAAAGAGCTGTAAACACAACAGAAGATATGAGTGCTATCGAAATTAGATCTTCAGTTGCGTTTTCACTATGACATTCTATCTCCTCCAAACAAGAGTGATTTTGAAATGTCTTTTTTTTTGTACGAAGAGTATCTAACTGTAGATTCTCTAACCGCATAACTATTACTTTATCATTATTACTTTTCTTATTAGATGCTAAATGAAGAAATATTGGAAATATTTATGACCATGACAATAGAAATAACTGTGATGACACAAAACTGTAATCACATGTATTATTTCTGTTCTGAGCATCTAAAAATAGTGGTGTTAGGAGTTTCTTTGCAATGTGAATCCACATTCCTCACTTAAGAACACAGAAGTTGCTCTGAACTTGTCTATGTGAGAGAAAAAAAAAGGAAAAAATATCCTCAGGAATTATTTTTTTCTCTTGATAATTATTCTTGTTTAAAAAAACCACACATTACTTAGGTCTTTAGGATATTCTACATGAAACATCTCATGAATATACTTCATCTCAACTATTTCCATTGTCAGTGGTTTAGAATTTCTTTCTTTCCAAAGTTTTGCACAGCCACACCCTAAATATTAATGGAGAGTAACATCCATGCCTAAATACAACAACTGCAATTTTGAAACAAAACACATCTTCATCTTTTTTTCCCATAAAAAGACAGGCAATAACTACTGCTACTTATTTAGGCATCCTTAATATTTTTAATAGGTACCTTTTATGATAGCTGGTGATGACTATGATGAAGTGATTTTTAATATATAAAAAAATACATAATGATGCTCCACTTTTAAATTCTTGATTTACTTATTATTTCATTTCTCAAAGATAAATACTTATTCCTCCTACAATAATACTTCCTAAGGTCCTCAATCCAGCCTTGTGACAGAGTTTTTTCTAAGTTTATAAAAATTGTGGCCAAGACTCAAAGGACCTATAATGATACTACAATAATAGATAGTTACTTCTTTGTTGTAAAATGCATCATAACTTCACTGTCTTCTTTATCTACTACAAAAAGAAGCCCTCTTCACCTATGAAAATTCAGTCTATGATTTCATTATATTCAGAGTAAATCTGAGATCAATAACTGGTCCTACATTGCAAGCAAATGAATGGGGCACGCAGAAACATAGAAATTGCAATTGCTATACAGAATGCTGTTCTCAGATAATATCTAGTCCTTTTTTTCTTTTTTTAAGTTGGGATGGCTGTACTTATCAGTGTAAATGTAAAAACAATTTATCCTGTTAACTGTTGTGTGTTCATATTTTTTGGCAATAGAAGAAATATAAACATAAAAGTAAACATAAGAATAAGAAGAGGAAAGATGGTTCAGTGGCTAGGAAAGATGGAGAAAACTTGAGGTTGTTCCTACCTCTGTTGCAGATTCTTTCAATTAACACAGGCAAGTTTTCATATTTGCTATTTTAGCTCACAGTCCCAGAGGCTGTTGGAAAAACTAAAACACCATCTGGCATATAAATATAATGGAGAGTTATCAGGAAAGCAAAAATGTAGGAAAAATGCAGGAAAAACTCACAATGCAGAATGTATTTTGATCTTTAGCAAAAGTAACAAATCACAGTTTATAGATAAAAAGTAGTAAGAATTATAGTCTCTTCTGAGATACACAAAGTGAGGGGCTAGAACAGCTTCATAATGTGCATTCAAATTTTATCTCTAGTATAGCACTGCGTACCTAGTTAAAATTACAAGAGAAAATACTTAGGTCATGTTATTTTAATTCCCCTTATCCCTTTTCTGCTTTAAATGTATGTTATATCTATCATTGTAGAGAAGAAATGTTTATTTGAAGCACTGTAGAATTTCAAAAAGAACAGTAGCTTGAGTTACGCTTAAAGACTAATATGTCCACAGTAGAGAATTAAACTGAGCAGTTAAAAAAAGAAAAAAAAAAAAAGAGCATAGCATTTCCAAGGTCACCATAAATTCTGAAAACATGTATGAGCGAAATGTCCTAACCTGGATGATATTAATAATCAATAACAACAGTGTTATTTTTCACCATTCCTGCCATTGCATTAGTATCATTCAATGGAAGTACTGGCTTTCTGTATAGCCTCCTGCCAGTATTTCACCGGAGCATGACAATAGGACTAGATAAGACAGTTGCACTCTTGTTGCTGACAGCTCACATACTTATTTTCCAGCTATTCTGTTTACAATTTTAACATAAAGAGGAAAATTTAAATAGCTGACTGTTGTGCTCACAGATTTTTCATACAATCAAAAAACTATTAAAAAATCTGGTCAAAATATGAAATAAGACATTGTCATATAAAATATTTTCTATTGAACACGCACATTTAGAACTTCTCATTTTTTGGTTGTTCTTTTCACCTTACTTACACTTAACTAGCACCCAGTCCATTTGCCTGCAGTAGTGAGAATTCCTTCTAACAGTTGTATCAAGAAAAATACCAGTTGTTTCTGAATGTTCAGCAAGAAATATTATTTGTTCAATATTATTATTCAACTGTACAGTCAGTATTTTTAATGCTCCATAAGATGTACCACTTCTTAAGAAATTCTAACTAAATTTGCCATTGTGTAGTGATTAAAAAAAAAGAAAAAGGTTTGAAAAGTAATTTTAAAATAAATTTGGCAGAAGAAAATGCTCTGCCAGAAATTTGAGTATTCCTTAGCTCATTTTGTTCACCAAGGCTGAACAGAAAAGCATCTTCTGCAAGGCAGAAGTGATGGCCCAAGAACAATTCATTAATTGTTTCAGCCAACTCTGCATATGCTCAGAACAATGTTTAAAAAAAGTTAAATTAAGAGTCACAGACAGAGCTAGTAAAACAGGCAAAAGGTAAAGAATTTTTCAACAGAAGTATTATTACAAACAGATTTACATTTGGATTTATTCTTGTGAGCTTTTGTGAGTTTTGTGATAAAGTCAGAAGCTAGTCTTTTGTTTTATATTACCTAATTTTGCTGTATTATTATTTAATTCTCACTGTAGTAATTGCAGACAAGCTTATTATTGTCAGATATTCAGAATCCCTCAGTATTATTCTCTGAACTCTCCTTTCCCTAGATAACTACGCTAAGCTAACCAAAATTCATGCTTTTAATAAAATGGCAATAGTGACTGAATAGAGTCACTATGGCCTTTCAGGAACAGGCAGATGCACATGTTGCCCAAATATGTGCCAAGAGTCCCCTCTCTTTGCCTCTAATCTTTGCAGCAAGTTGTGTCTGCAGTTTACAGATTTCTCCTGACTTACTTCATCAGGGCTTTCCCAAGATCAGTGTTACAAAACTGCATGACTTTTTAAAGTATGCCTTTTAACATCTTTCTTTTACAATTATGACTCTCAATAATTGTTTGGTTTTCTACTTTCTTCCATGATAAATGCATTTACATGCATTTATGTCTGCATTTACATCTTGCCTACTTTACTACTAAAGATGCAATAAATCCAAGGGAAAAAAAAAGAGAAAAGGCAAAGATAAAGCTTATAGAATTGCAAATTCTTTATAAACCTTGAGGATAATTTATCGTACGAGAATCTCCTTTATTTTTTTTGTTCCCAGGTAAAAAAATGGCTCAAGAAAGTAACCTCTTAACTATCTTAGAAACCATTCTGCACAGAACTATACCCTTGACTGATTTTAATTGGGATTTTTCTGTGGTCATCGTAAGGAAATTGCCCTCCTCCACTGAATAAATGACTTTGAGTACTTAATGCTAGGCTCCTTTCCTTGACCTTGGAGATATCCTTAATTCTGGGGGACATGTGCACATTCCCAGGACACTGCTGCATTTGTGTTTGTCAGATTGTCACTACTATGTAAGTGCCAGTAACCTTTCTCATCTATCTTGTGTGATCTACTTACTATCAGTGGCTCCTCAGCTTCAAAAAACAACTTTTTCCTTGATGTTGGATCTCACTTATTATCAGATATTTATATGCCCTGAGAGTTATACACTATGGCTTCTGAGCCACATCTTAATTACAGATGAAGAAAAACCTGTACCGTATATCTACATGCCAAAGATATAAATAAGGACAATCACTCACACTAATAAAAAAAAAATTAGAAAAATGTCACAGCAAAGGAGTCATTGCTAAAGCACAGCACTTTAAAATCATAAGTTTAAACATGTGGAAAGTTAAGCTGAAGGGACTAGATTTCATCATTAGCATCCTAAAATTGCACAGTAATAAAGAAACCCACATATATTCTTTGTCTTTCAACAGTACAATGAATAAAAGGGTAAACCATCTACATTTCAGTATAGCATCAGATGATCCTCAAAGTTCCTGAGCATTTGCTTTATACAAATATCAAAGATGTGCATTAACATAGAGGAAAATTCAGGATATCATGGGGATGTTAGTAGCACCTACACAATAACAACTAATCATCTATAGCAGTATAAGTCATTTTAGAGGTTGAAATATAAGAAAAAAAAATGTGTTTGTTAGAATATGTGTGTCTGTGTGCATAAATCCTGGCAGTGAAGTTGACATGGCAGGAGAGCTCAAAAACACTCATCTTTGCCCTGAGTACCAGAAATCTGAAAGTGCCCCCTTGCAGTGGCTGATTCCTGCACTAGCTAAACCTTGCCTGATCAACAACGATGTGCCACTTTGGACAGTTGCATGAAGGCAAATTCTACTCACAGAAAGTAGAGGAAATCTGAATTAGATTTTTATAAATAGTATTTCAATGGAAACACACTTCAAAGATACTGCCGGTATCTCTTCTCATTCTGCAAAGCCCAAGGGAATAAGACACCTAAGAGTAAATCAGGAACTAGCATCCCTTGGAAATGAAAGGCACTTCTCCACTTATGTGCTATATATTATAAAGCATTCAAAAACAGATGCAAGTGTAAACTGTATTATTACTTGAATTTTTGAGACTGATTGTTCTTGAAAATTCAGTTTGCTGTATTTTGACTGGTACAGTAATAGACACTATTTTTGTTCTTGGATTAAAGATTTAGGAATCTAATCATATAAAATGGAAAGCAAAGAACAAACACCACAGTGTAACATACAATTGTCAATTTACATGCTATTGCATATATTAACTGGCCAAGAAAATAAACTATAATTTGTAGCTTATATACTCACAATGGTTCCAGTTTGATTGCTGATTCTGTTCTCAGATCTGATTACTTTAGCCTGCAAGGTTATACAGAACACTGTGTGAATTGTAAATTTCAAACTGTTTGTTTTAACATGTGTTTGAATGTTTATACTTAAAAAAAAACATTGTTTTGGTAAAATATAACATGCTGAGTATCAATGGAAAATTATTTGTAAATATGGGCAAAATAATTAAAATTCAACGAGAATTAATTTTCAATATATAATTTTCCATTCTTTGGAAATTATTCATTTGCATATTGGCAATTACAAGTAGTTTGACATAGCATGTAGAACCATAGAATCTTTAAGGTTGGAAACGACCTTTAGCGATCACCTAGTCTAATCCGCTTGCACACGCAGGGTCGCCTAGAGCATGTGGCACAGGATTGCGTCCAAGCGGGTTGTAAGGCGAGTGGTTTTACATAAACTTAGAGAAATTAGAAATTTAGCATAGTAAGGCATTTGAATGCTCAGCACTCTGAAGTAATTTCAGATTAGAGAGCAACAAGAAACCTCATACTTCTAAGAAAACAGATTTTATGTAAGCACAGGGAGCTTAAGAGTCAAAAAAATACACAAATTACATATACACTATGAATCAAAATCTAAGATTTACTTCTAATATTCTTAAGTTATTTTTAAGCATATAAGAATTAGGAATACAGACTTTTCAGGAATCAAATAAATATTCGGGGCATTTTGGAAATTAGGTCCTTCCTGACTACGATATTAACTCTGAACGCTTAGAATAAATAACCATTCAAATAATAAATAAACAGAATAACAATGTCAAAATGTTTTGCTTTGGTTGTTTGAAAGCTGGACAATATTATTTAACAAAATGGAGTATATAACTTTTCCTCCTCATAATTAAGCAAGTGGGTTAAGAAAGTTTACTGATCCACAAGGCTTTTAATATCATCAAATTCAGATTTGTCCTTTGTAACTATCCCTTCTATTTATAGCCATGCTAAGTTATAATTTTTCTAGAGTTTAGAGGAAAATTTCAGATTTCAAGATCATTTATTCTTTATAATAAAGTTCCAAAATGTACTGCAATTTAAATGAGATTCTGTGCTCTCTTAGCATTTGAAAAGGCTGCAGTGCATAGCCACAGATTTGAAAAGTAGTAGTTACCAAGAAGGACCTTTTCCAATGAAGTTGTACTTTGCCTTTTGTCGTCAGTTTTCATACAAATGATCCAAAGTTTAGAGGGAGTTTCTTAACTGATATCTTTTTTAAGGTGATCATGTCACATGTACTCATTCTACCATAGATTGTTGCCAGCAGGCAGAGGAAACCTGCATATGTATTTCTTTTGCAAATTCCTGCTTTAAGATTCTGCTTTACTCAAATAGCTATCATCAGAAAGCACTATCACATGCAATTAAAGAGAAAAAAAGTCTTTTTCTATAGCAAAAAAGACTATTATCATAAAAATTACAGAGAAAAGATGTTTACATGAAATTATATGAAGCACAAATTCCATTTGTCCTCCCTCTAAAAGTTTCTGCATTTTCCTTATCTAATTAGAATGTCACACTTCAAAAGTCAGTGCTTCTTTAATGCTTTCAAAAACACAGTTCTGACTCTATAAAGACATTTATTATATAGTAAGCTACCAGTGATGACTGCCATTAGTTCCTCATTCTATAGTTCAATTGCATACTTTCATGAAGCATTAACACACATGTCTTGAGCAGCACTGTAATTTTCTCAAAATTGCTAGGAATTGTGGGCAAGACTGTTTAGAGTGAAGTGATATTCAAACAAATGTATTCATATTATTGATATCATCTCCTCTTTCCTCTCATACCTATTAGTTCTAGTCATTTATTTCCTCTGCCTACCCTATCTTGCCATTACCAAAGGCTCTGTTTCATTTGTACATACAGAGCTGTATACATCAGGGTAGTTTCTAAAGAACGTTTCTATAATTATTCCTTTAACTCATGAAAGTGCTTTCTAAGACAGTTACAGATAGCTATCTTGCTAATGACACCACCAGATTTTAAAGATATTTACAATGGCTTTGGCAATGCACAGCATTATTAGTGAGATCACCTTACCAGTATTTCCAGACTGAGAGATGCCAGTACAACAGATGAGGAGAAAGGATGTATACGTCAGTGGTAAACAATAAAGAAGGATTTAGAGATCTCACTAATTGATATGCATATAGTCACAGTAATTTCTCTAAATGATAGACTGAACCATAGATCTGGTGCAATACACTGCAAAAATAATAAATAACATACTGCCATCTGTTCTTCGTAAGTCTTATGCTGTCATTTGGTCATTTGAGTTTGATTTACTTGTGTGTTGCATTTGGAAGAAACAGTAGATCTCCATTTCCAATATGTTTCCACAGAATATACACAAAAATTATATAAAACAGTTCAGCATCAGAATTTTTGACATATTTTCCTCACAGCATATCATCTGCACTCCAGTAAAGAATTAAGATTGCTCACTATTAAGGCTATAATTCTTATTATTGAGCTTTAGAGAAATGTATCCTAAATTCTAATAATCATTTATTTCCTAACTAAAATACAGATGCAATATCAGTACTATTAGAAAAGAATAATTTTTCTTATGAAAGTCATGTACAATTTTACCGAGAACATTGTATTACGCTTTGATAAATCACAAGACTTGATCTTTCCCATGTGTATGAATAATCTCTACATTTTTTTCAATTTTGCTGGTGATTTACTTCCAACTATATTTACATAGATTGGTAAGATTTAAATATTTAGAACATTGCCTCTGTCTTTCCAAGGCTAGATGGAGTAACCTGATAAAAACATCTCTGGAAACAAACAAAATACACAAATGGTAAAATTATACTACACTTCATATTGTTTATCTTAGAATAAAACCCAGTAAAATTCTATCCATGGCGCCTATCTGCTACACGTTCAGTTAGGGAATTCTTCCATAGGATTATAGGTAATGGCATTATTAAACTATTTGCAATGAATACTTATTATATTCTTAAATACAGTCCATATTTTTGACTAACTGAATATTACTCTTTTTTCAGGTAGTGGATTGTGAATGGTTGGCTAATTTCACCTGCCAACAGCCTTGTGTAGTCACAGTGCTTCATAGCATCCTTCCATCACATTGTTGTTTAATACAGTTAAAAAAAAATTTATTAATTATTGAAAAACTCTTAAAAAAAGATTTGTATTAATTATGGGTTAGCTTTTTCTATACAATGGTGACAGAAAATTAATTGCTTTGGGAGAATTTTATTTTATGCCTAAAGCTAGCACTTACTGTAGTATAAAATAACTGCACAAACTTTTATGTGTACAATAATAAATTCAAAAATGCATCAGAATTTTTTTATTGAATACTATTATAATCCAGATTCTAAAATTTATTTCCACATTACAGTTATCTTTATATCGGAATGGAAGTTAATCTATTTCCACATCAGTATGGAGGTTATCCAGTGTGCTGCAATTACACTGGTGGGAGGTGTAACTACAGCTATTCATTCCTACTTTAAGCACATGCATAATCATAAATAGGATTAACTAGAAATCTTATACATTTTGGCTACATACTTTGAGGGACTTTTTGAAATTGCTGAATATGGATCAAGTCTGGCTACTGTTTGCCTCAAAATCTTCATTAGGATGAAAACATGTTAAATTCACACCTTTAAAATCCCAAGTGAAAAGGGTTCATATGTGAGAGTATATAAAGATACCACTCCAGACTATGCTCTAAAATATTCTATTCTATTTTAAAAAAATGTTTCTGCTAGCTCAGCCTTCCACAGATGTGACTGCTGTCTAATGATGAAGCTTATGTTAATAAGCTGAAAGAACTGAATGTTTTTAAAGGTATTTTAAATCTTCATTGATTGTCAGGGCTTCCCTCCTTAAATAAAAAACAAAACAAAAAGAAAAAAAAACAATGATCAATAGAATTATTTTGGTCAAAGTAACTACACAAATTTGTATTGCAGTCATTAAAAAAAAATTAAACTGTTTCCTGGGAATCTCATTTTGATAAGGAAAATTGCCAGTACCAATACTGATTCAAATTCAATAACTGAAAGAAAAAAAAAAAAAAGCATCTACAATGCTAATTCTTCTCCATTTATTTTTCCCATGTATATATATATACATATTTAGCATCCAAAACACTATAGTCAAAATTGAAACTCTGAAAAATGTTTAAATGTTTAGTGGAGTTGGAAATTTCTATTCTCTTCAGTGACATTTGCACCTCTCCCATTTTAGGATAAATGATTTCTCATAAATGTTTATTTTTCTCCCTGAATTGATGATGGGTTTTAAGCTTGGAAATTCCCAAATCAATAGATCAATTCAAGTCCTGTGTTTTCATACACATTATATTCTAAAATTCAGATTACTATGGCATCTTTGCATTTACACACTAGTCCACTATCAAAGCTATCACTATCTTCTGAACTGTCCAGGCAAAGAGAGATGACTAGACACAGAGTCCAAATATGGGCAACTACTCTGGGTTTCTCCAAAACTGGATGCCTGTAAACTCTGAAAATTAGCTTGGAAGAAATCAGTGAATTTCTCTCTCAGGTACAACAGATGCAATAGACACTTTATTTCAAAGTATGAAAAGAAGTACATTTTCTTTGGATAAATGACTGCTATTCATCATGACTTAGTATTTATTCCAAAAGACAGATACTTATTAAAAAAGTTTGGTAGTTGAGAGATGAGTAATCCCATATCTTAGATCAAATGATTGAGCTGAATAAAAGCCCAAGCACAGGTGTCAATCTTTTCAAGGCTCTACTATTCAAATTAAGCAAGTAGATTAATTAATTAGTCATTGATTCAACATGAATATGATCAAGTCTTTTGTCACAGTCATCTGGAGTACCTAAATTTCAAACATGAGGTATAATAAATTGAAACTAATACAGCGAATCAGGGTGGCATGTAGGAGTTAGTAGGTACATGTAATGACATTTCCTATAGAATATTCCCTTCTATAATCTGCAAAGGAGACTATAATTTGTGATTTTGTAATCCCGAAATTACATCTTTTAGCAATATTCTGGAATGTATTTTTTCTATTTGTTTTACAGCATGTTTATTTTACTAGAGCTCTGTCACATTGTTTAGAAAAGCAAACCATATATCTGAGTATCTTTGCTTGCAAATTTGCATTACTTGTACCTGTTTTACTATTTCATGTTACTTTATCGTACCCTGAAGCCTGTTGGATCATTTACTACAGAATTTTTTCATCCCTTGACAACTTTGAGCTGTTCTTTTGAGACCTGTGTGATAGTCACAGACTTTAATGATGACCCATCTGCCTGGGTAGTTTGCAATTGACTCTCTCAGCACTGGAATACTTAGCTTTTTCCCAGCTGATTAACTTTCCTGTTTGCAGGCACAGCTCTATACAGAACAGTACCAATATATTCGGTTTCACAACTTTTCCTCCTTCC
>JAUBOD010000918.1:563562-597403 GCA_032353885.1 Nothura maculosa
TTTTTTTTTTTTATAACATTTTGATTCATTTCTGTTCTCTATACATTTTAAACATACTTTGGATCAGTAGGTAATAACCATCTCTGCCACTGTGAATGTGTTTCTCAGTGCTTTCCTGAAGTTGCTGATTCACAAACACCAGGTTTCTCTCACTGTTATGATTTAATACAGCCAATGCATATTAATCAGTCCTGTTTCTGTTTTACAGTATTATTGTTTTTTATAATATGTACTTTCAAAATGTTGGAGACTTGGGAGCCGATACTGTATCATCTAATGCTAGTGGATCTCCTTGAAGTCTTAAGAGATGCATTTATGCCAAGACTAATTCTAACTGGGTTATAAGACTGATCTTTGGAATAAGATAATTATAAGATAAAAATCTTTTTCCATTTTCCCTTGACTTCATTATAAAAAGATTTAGAGTGTGTAAAATAGTATGGTGTCCTTGGGAATATATTTCTCTTAGAGTTCTCAAATGGAAGTTATTTAGATACCATTATGAATTGAATTTATGAACTGATTATATTGACTTTATGTTAACTCCCAAGCTGAAATTCTCCAGTTATCTGCAGTGATCATATGTTGGCACACCTTTGGCTGAAGGGAGCCAACTGATTCGCCTAATGGACAATTCCAGGCATAAAAGTGGTATTTGGTTTACCCTGGAGATCTGATTCAAGGGAGAATCCAATCTCCTCTGAGAACTTCAGAAGAGTTATTAAACAGTAGTACATAAGTGTCAGTATACACACACAAACACTTGTATTTTAAAATAAAAGTTGCTTCAGTGATTCAAACGTTCCATCCATTCACATCCAGGGAAGAGAGTTACATCAATTTTTAAGTGTCATATAGTACCTCCTCAACTGAGGTATCACTATGGTTAATCACTACACTTTGCCCAAAGATCTGAAGCATAATATTCACAGTCTTTTTTCAAAACATGGTTCTGACAAAATGTAACAGTTGACAGTTTTGAGAAGCAGAGCAGTACAGAATTTATCTTAATATCTTTGCTTTAATTTCCATTAATGAAGTGCTTCTTACAATATGCCTGATTTAACATATAAACTCTTCTTAATACTTACTAGTAAAATCAAATTATAAAACAGAAGACTAAACAATACTGCTATGCTGCTTCAAAGTGATAAATATTACACCACTAGTACTTTATTATTATTTAAGCTATCATTTTGCTTATTATTGGCAAGAATTAGCATCTCTATGGAGACTGATCAAAAGTTTTACATGCTTACTATCTTATCATCATGAAATACCGGCAAAGATGCTTTTGGTAGCAGAGCAGTTACACAGTTAACCATTCTTGACAACTCAAAATTGCACTTCTCTTGATAATTTTTCATTTAGAAATATTTATATCTTTATAGATATACACTTACATTTATATACATACAAAGCAAAACCTTAGTCTGCCTTGAAGAAATTTGAGAGAGGATAGTTGTTTTTTTTTTTAAAAAAAAAAAAAGAAAGAAAGAAAAAAAAGAACACTTTCAGTGCTGAGTGTTAATTTTCAGAGTCATTACCTAGAAAAGGAAATAAAACACTTAGGGCAAAATTGTCCAGTTTATTTGGACCTTAATGCTTTCTTTTCAGATACATTCCATACTCAGAGGAGAGGAGAAGCAATGCTTATTTACATAGACTCTTTCCTTCACTGAGAAATAGAGATAAGGTGAAGATTAGTAATTTTAATTATTTTGATATCAACTTTGTTCCCAGTACGGTACAACTACAACAAATATTCACATCTGACTGAGGAAGCTAGTCTTCTTTGACTGTCTCTTGAAATGCAGCAACAAAATATAACTTTTTCCAAGGGTAATTTTAAATATTGTGCTCTAAATAGCACTCTAGAGAATCACCATTCTCTTTAAGACTACTTATGGTTCCATACCAATTGCCTTACATTTCTCATTTCTCATGGCAGATGACAATATTATAAGCAAAGCTTTACTTACTATGACTCAATGAGACAAAATATTTTGCAAGACTTTCACCAACACTCTTATGAAGCCAGCCATCTTGCTTCACTAGCATTCAAGACAAGGGGTTATGAACTTATCCTTTTGTACTTTTATCCTGCATTGTTGTGGAAAATGCTGCTTTTAGTACTTCTCATCTTTTTTCTTGACACACAAAAGCAAAGGCAAGTCAAGCAAAACACCTCTAAAAAGTTCCTACAAGACCCTTTTTGCAGTTCTCCTTTGAGAACTTTTTGGGTTTGGGTTTTTTTTTTTTTGGTGGTGGCGGCGGCAAGTGGGATGGCAGGGGATGGAAAGCAGTCAAGAGAAAGAGGAGGTAGAAAAAGCCTTATGAAATATGACGGGTAGGTCAACCATAATTTAAAAGGACAGCAGCATTATCCTTTCAGTTTGAAATTCAGTTTGCAGAGGAAAAGAAAAAAGAGTAACAAGTGTTGACAGTGACAGTCTGGAGTACCACCTGCCTCCCTTGTGTGTACTCAGAAAGTGTGTTCAAAGCAGATTACGACTGCACGCAGGCACACAGGTCAGACTAAGCAATGCCTCGGTTGTGCATTAACAACGAGGGAAAGAGATCAGAATCCTGCTAGGAATGCAGACAGAAGCTCTGACCACTGTTCTTGCTGCCTTTACTTTGTTATTTTCATTAAGGATCACCTTGACTCCAATTGCGTGCAGAGCTCATAATAACGCTTCAGGTTCACTGAAGGTTTTTGAAGAGGAACAGAATTTTCTATCAGTTGTAGAGTATGTTCAGAATGCAATTGTTTTTTTCAGTCTTATAAATTTGCTATCTATTTTCAGTCCTTTTCACTGTTTTGGTGTTCAAAAAGACACTGAAACATGACTCATTTTGGCATGTCAAAGGAAAAACTGTCTATTTAAATCTTAACTTTACATATTTTCTGAGTGAAGAAATAGTTGGTTGGAAATCCACAGTAATCCTGTCTCCCAGCTTTGAAACAATTTCCTTGTTAGTCTACCATATATAAAATATTATTCTATTTATTAATGTGCTTCTACAATAATCACTAAAAACAGAAGCAAAAGAAAAAAAAAAAAGCCTTACCAGGTTTTTATGGTCTCAATTAACATCACCACATATTGCTATTTCCATTAACAGAGTGCTCAGCTCTACAGACCACTGATCTCACCAAGACAGATTTCTTAAATTCTCTGTATTTTTGTAAACTCTAAGGGAAAAGTACTATCAGGAATTTTAATCTAAAATTTCTGTTGACTCTCAGTCATACGTAAAGCCTGGCCAGGACTAAGATGATTTCTTGTAAACTCTGGCTAAACACAGTTAAGCACTTCATGAGCAGTCACCGCTTCCTCGCTACTCCAGCAAACAGCATGCCTCAAGTTAGTCAGCCTTGCTGTAATATATCTCAGTTGGAAATTTCTTTTCTTGCTCCTTTGAACAAAATGACTATCAAATTGGACTATTAACACAGTACTTGTTTTTATGCAATATATTGTGTATTACTATAATAGCTATAATGAACATTCTACTAAACCTAAATGAATAACTGCCTTTGATCCAACTTAACGATCATTTTGTTTTATCATAATTTGGAGAGGATTCTGTTTGGTGTTGTTGCTTGTGACCATCAACAGGAGTCACATACTAGGAACATTTGGAACTGGTGTGTACAAACTGTGTGACCATCTGCTTCCTTAACCGATATGAGAAGCCACTAATTATAAGAAAAGAGAGCCAGTTTGCTTGTCATTTGCCTGAGAGATGTTGAAAATGCAGGCACAGAATAGATACACAAATACAAGTTCATACTTTGAAAATGCATTTTAGACAGCATGTGTTTGAAGTGGTAGATAAGTCCACTCAACATGAGGGGTCATTCATTTGTCTTGCTTCTCACAGTCTATGGCAACAGCAAACAACTCATCTACATTTTTTTCATCCACATGTTCATTTGTAGGAGGCTCTCTTTCCTTTCTCCACTCTCTAGCCTGCTCCATTACCATGTAAATCAGCACAAGTTCATTGCTTCATATATCTGGAAAGAGAGCAACATATTCAGATCCTAGCAAAGAAAGAAGGGATCTGATATCCTCCAGAACTGAATGTATTTGCATTCGTTTAATAATCTTCAACAAATATTTCTTCACTAACATACCCATGCTCCTCTTAAACATTTTTCCATACATGCTAATAGATAGATCTTTAAAACTTTTCTCATTCAAAAGACTTACGAGGCAATTTCTGATGAGAATCTTAACAGTTTATTTCTGAAGAGAAGTTAATTTGCAAGGGTGTGATGCTACATTTAATCTTCAAGATACAGATTGCTTTGAGATAAAGCAGAATTAGGAACACTAGATTGCCTTTTTGCTAACGTAGAAGACGAAAGTTATTTCTTTTCCTTCTCAGACTATATATAAAACCTATTTCTGGTAATATTTTTATTCACATTTTATTCTTTGGACATTTGTTGATTGAAGATTTGTTATTTTCTTCCAAAGAATGTCAGGTTTACAAACCACTACACACTTTCAGTATCAGGCAGGATCTGCCTTTTCTTTTGATGATTTCCAAATTTGAACATCATAAAGGTTGCAAGAATATCAGATGATGAATTACCTGTGAAAAGCAGCAAAGTTTTTGAAGAAAGAAGTATTTCTAGTGATTTTTTTAAACTTAATGATAGCAATCAATCATTTTAACGGATAACTAATCAGCTCTTTTAGACAGTTAGCTCATATGTAAGATATCAGACACTATCTGTTCTGTACAGACTACATTTCTGTTTGAAATAACAGTACTGCAATATAGTTTGACATCTAGAACTCGTAATTTAGACAGAATACACAAGAACACACAGATCATAGCCTCCGTGTGAATATGTATCTGTCTATAGTATGCACTTTTATCGGACTCTATAGAGCATATATTTTGCGTAGGGATAAGATGAACTGTGAAACTACATCTGCGCCAGACTTACAGGGTCTACAGCAGTATCCCACAGTGGACTTCTAGATAAGATCATCTAATTAACTTGAAGTATGAGGACAAATTGCCCCAAAAAGCATAAGAAGCATCACCAGCAAGGCAGTGTTTCTGTCCTCAGATGACTCTCAGTCTAGCTTTTATAGTTCAGGATGTGAATAGCGAAGAGGCAGAGTTTGAGACAATGTCAGGAACAAGCTGAAAGAAACCTTGTTATTCTGCTCAAACATCTGTGGAGGACTGCTTATATATTGTGGATGCAGACAAGCAAAAATAGCACTGCAAATGCAGTTTAAAACATCAATAAAGCCATAATTTGCTTAGCAGCGGCTCTGAACAACATTAAGTCAAATACAGTATAGTTTTACCACTATAACAGCTTGCAGTGCTATGGTCAGCAGCAATGGCTTCACATGAAGCACCAGCCTTCTCCTCAAAAGGAAACATGCCCCATTCCTTCATTTCAGTCACACCCATGAAAAGGCTTATTCCTGAACAGAATGCTGTTCAAAGTATGACTAATTCTACCTCCTACAGCTTGCGACATGTGTTGATCAGCTATAAGTATCGCTGCGGAGGGGGTCTGTCAGACAGTGCTGCAACAGACTGCCCACAGCAGTGAAGATTCAGAGTGTATCCAAAATAAGTTGCGGACTGCACGTGACAAGGTTTCATGAATTATGCAGAGAGTATGATGGCACATATGCGCCCATGATAGCACTTCTAATGGTACTGATAGGAAATATGCCAATGAGAGCAGATATTTGTTGTCTGCTATGATCAGCTGTAAGCAGGATGTGAGATGCTGGATAATTCCGGAATGGCTGATCCGCCTGTGCCCTGGCTCTGTGAAGTATAGCCCTGATGTGAAAGCACCTGGCAGAAGGAGATTTAATTGCACACTAAGCTGCAATTAATTGTGGGATAGCTGTAAAATGTGCATTTGGGCAATTACTGGCAACTTGAGGCTGCTTACAAAATTGTCTGAATGCAAAAGGGTAGAATTGCCATGTGTTACAAGGGAGCCCTTTGCACTGCATAACATTTGCAAGGAAGGGGCGGGGAGCGGTTCCCAAGGGTGGGTTGATGCCAGTGCTCGTTTATAGAGAAAGAGCAGACAGCCAGCAAATGCACCTGTGATAACAGGGTCTGACTCCAACACAGCAAAGGAAATAATGGGATGCCGTCTGTGCCCACATGCTTGTTTTGCTGAGCAAATTATCATAACAATGTGAAATACTGGCCTGGGAGAAACTGTCATTATGGATAATGCAACTTCAGCAATGTACCTGGGACTTGACAGATTGCTTTTAGTTACATTATTTTTTTGTTTTGATTTGTTGGGTTTTTTTCTTTTTTTTTTTAATCTTTTTTTAAACACTGAACTAGACAAATGTATAAGAGAATATATTTAAAGTAGAGTTTGATATTATTTAGCATTTCTGAACTCTGAACTGCTATGGCATTGCCAACAGTTTACATTTACATAGAAAAAAATCAGTAGGAAATGAAGTAAAGAACCTACTTCGCATTTGAACACCTTCCTCTCCCATTCTAATAAAATAAATAAAATAGGATAAAATAAAATAATAGTAAAATAGGATAGGTAGTTGCAATAAAGAGTTGAAATAGCTTGGATTGGTATGGGGGGTTATCATTTGCAAAATTAGTATACTACAATGATTATATGTTTCTCTAAATATCAAACTTACAAGATTACTACTTGCTGTTATTGCTTCAGGAAATATATGTGATTTTACATGTGTTTTCCCTCTCTTTTTGCTGCACATATAACAGAAGAAGTATCTGGGTTCTGCTGTCCACATTCAGTGAACAGTCGAATTCCCAGCCAGCCCAGGAATTTCCACTGCCTGCCCTGAGTGCCTTAATGCATACTCTGCCTTCATCAGTTTCCTGCCTCTGGCATTTCAGTCCTGCTCCCTCATGGCAACAAGGCAACAACGTGCTAACAATAGCTTACCTTTTTTAGCCACCTCATGTTCTCTAGAAACTTGTTTGATTTGCCTGGAAACTCCCTCCTAGTCCTTGCAGCAGCTGGTTTCTGATGACTCCTGGACTGCTGCTCCTGACTGGCCTGGCACCCAGGAAAGAGGTCCCTGAAAGCAATGGGATAGCATTTATCCACGAAAACCAGACACTAAGGTAAGAGAGCATATCTTGCCTTTCCGTCTCCTGACATAAAACCAAGACCAGGAACTAGAAAAAACTTACAGGTCTGAATACTTAAATGGCTCCTTCCTACTTGCATCATGAGTAGAAAAAGTCTCATATCCCATTTCATACTTCGAGGACATTTTACATATCATTAAGTTGATGCAAAAGAACACCCAGAGGTCTGGTAATGAACCCTGGGAATTAAACTCCCAGGTAGATGATTTGACCACTTGATATAAAAGCATTTATAATAAAGTGGTCAAATAAAATGACCTTGTCACAAAACCTTTGTTCATGAAACAAATAATGAGCCTTGACTTGCGGAATATAGAGCCATTTGTTGGAGGTTTCAGCAACATCTTTCTGCTTTCAAAAAGGTCCAGTTACACTCCCATGATCAGCAGTTCTTGCTTAAATAGGAGTGGCTTCTGGCCTGCTTTCATCATTGGCTACTCTGAGCTCCAGTTAGTACATTTTCTTAAGTGGTGCTGGTGTGTGCTACAGGGTGGACAGCAGTCTCTAGGAAGTGAGCAGGAGCCACATAAGCAGCACTCATATCGCTGAGGAGACAACATCCAAGGAAGAAAACCTTAGCTCGAGGACTGTCATCTCTCGATGTAGAGAGATCGAGGTAGAAACCTGCTTGGTGACTGTTTAAATACCTGCTGACCTGGATATTGTCATATGGAGGGAGCAAGAGTTAGAGAAATAGAAAAAAAATTTCTTTGTTCTTTCTGAATATAGTCTTGGTCATTCTGAGAAGTATAAACTAGGAATTTTTCGTCTAAAAATGCTGCAGAATATTTAAAAATATAGTCAGATATATATTTGTGGAGTCATATTTTTGTATTTATATTTTTATTTCCTTATCTGTAATGTCTTAACTTAAAAGATGAACATTTCTCATTGGAAATATTCTGATCAGATTATCTGAGTCCCACAGAATGTTTCTACTAACTTAGTTCATTTTTGTCCTTCACCTTTTGGAATGTATTACAGTTCCACAAGTATAATGAACATTATTCTCTCACCAGAGTGTTTACTGAACTCCTTCATGAACAACCACACATGTTGCAGCTATGGATGAATGAATTTCTTTTTCTACCCTTTCTTCTCTACTATTTTTGACAAGCAATTTATTATTTGCTTTCAAACTTGCCCCCAAATATGTTATTGTGTTAGAATACTTGTCCGCTTCTAAAGCAGGAAAAAAAAAACACTTTGAAATGTATTACTACTTGGACATTATTTGCAGATATGGAAGTAATATACATTCTATTTGCAGAAACAAGCAAACAAAAAAAAAATACCATTTCCTGACTTGCCTGATGTAATAAGAATAAAATCATGTTGTAGTTTTCATATGTACAAAACATTTTGTCCACATACAAATATCACCTGACATTTATTCTTGACAATTGCCTGTTTGCAACAATTTGAATAGTACGTTTTGTTTCAAACTGACTAAATAAAAATACACAGTAGCCAAAAAAAGTGGGAAAAGTGAAAAAAGATGAAGTACCTAATAAAATCACAGGAAGGTTTAGGAATCCAATGGGAATGAATAACAGCATCCCTTGGATGATTCAGAGCAGCACATTTCTTTCTCCAAATCTTAGTGTAAATCTGCTGTCGAACAGGAAAGTCAAATCTACTTTTCCACATATTTCCTATTTCAACTGTATTCTTTGGAATAAGACTTGTCTAATTATCCACATAATATCCAGGATATTAAAGGATATTTAAAAGAGTATTTAGAATATTTAAGGATATCATAAACCTCAGTCAGTTCTTTCAAGAAATGTTCGGACTTTTTCTATAGCCAGTAAGTAGTCACAAAAATATACTTAGTAAGTCTTTTCTGAAGTCTTAAGGGAGTAATTTAAGCATCCAAGAAATGTGTGTTGCTGAGACAACATAAGACATCTAATGCAAGACACCTCTTTATAAATCAAAGTGATTTAAACTAGTAATTGTAGGAATCACAGTGGACAAGCATGTGAATCAGGGAGCCTGTAGCATTACCAGTGACAGAGATGTAATGAAGCAAAAACAGTGGGTTTTAAGCAACAGAGTTGCTTTCAGGGACTTAGACACAAGTCCCAGTAATAGATAAATGTCCCTAAGCTTTCCTCTTCAGATCTAAATTTCTTCAAGAGAGAAAAGTTCTTGTCCTTTCTTCAAATGGATTTGTGCTGTCTCTTTACTACATAAAATACCATTTACACAATGAATGGGAAAAAATATATTTAGCTGAAAAAAGAAATATGTGGCACCTCAAACTAATACATAACCAACACTAAAAAGCAGAGGTCTTTCCCAGGAGAAATAGTGCACAGCTTCCCAGAATACAGTCTAGTGCTTCCAGACAAGTGGGATTTCAATCTATAATTCTTGTGTTTGAGTGTTCTAGCACCAGAGTATTTAGTAAAGGGAAGATTCTTCTCCTCTCTGACTTTTACACAGAACTAAACATCCACTGAGCATTTCTATTAGATCAGACTGTGTAAGTCACACAAGGAAGGAAAAGCATATTTCATAACTATTTAGTTTTGTTGGTAAACATGTGATTTTCCTGACTAATATTTAACATCTCCTGCTGTAGTAAGCTATTTTAAAGAAGCTTAAGATACATAAATATGAACCACATCCCAATCAATCCACATACATATGATTGCTGTAGATGCTCTTGAAGTGAAAAAAGGAAATATACTAGCAAAGTGGCAGAAGAATGGTCTTAAAAAAAATCCAACAGTGCTCTTCATTTGTACCAAAAACATATCCAGTTCCAATCAATATAGAACTTTTTCATAATATAACTATGCAGATATTTTGAGATTTTATTTTTCTCTAATGCTTCCCCACAGCTGAGTCTCTTAATATATTTAATTCTCTTCCATTCTTTGATGAGAAGGTATTCAACATGAATTTTATTTACCATGAATAAATGCTGCGGAAGTCACCATCAGCAGAGGAATGCCACACTCAGCTAGGGATTTAGAGCAATGCAAGACAGAATGCTGCCAGCCACAGCATAAACCAGGCCAGCATATGGCTAGAAAAATCCCTGGTGCTTGCCAGATGTGGTCACAGCATTATCGCTGTAAACAAGTATAGCATGAGAAAAGCAGCAGGTGGTGTCAATATGACCTAACTGAAAGGTGATTTATCTTGAGATGACCAACAGGCTAAGCTAGCTAGAAGGTTACTAAAGCTCTGGCTCTTCACAGGAACAGTGTCAAGTAAACAAGTGAGGCAGTGAAGGTTTCATCAGCTTCTCAAGTGGGACAAAGTTCCAAGTAACAGTGCAAAGTAGAGACATAGCATCTGTAGTACAGTGTAGTTTGATGAAAATAATAACCAAGCTGAACATATTTGCTTAAACTTTAAATCCAAGCTATAACTGATAACTCTCAGAAACCTGTATCTCTTAATCATGTTATTTACTTCTTGTAAATAATAGAGAAGTTCCTTTTTGATGGATTTTACCATTATGACATTTAGAAATTAGTATCTATATTCACAGGATGCAATTTAACTGATATCATGAGTCAAATATTAAAGTTACGTAACATGACAGAAATCAGTTTTTATGATCTCATAGAGATTTTATCAAATAGTATTTAAATAATGAAAGCTAATAATTGTCAGTACATTAAAGTACTCTTGGAAAAAGTCTCCTCTTTTTGTTCCCTAAAAGCAGATATAATGTACAGTCAGCCCTGCAGATCAATAAATTAGTATTTCAGTTGGTGAAGTGAGAGCTATTTCTGAAGCTACTGACCCACAGCATATTATCTTCCACCTTTTTCAAAGTAAAACAGGATTGAGCTCAAAAAGCATTTCCAGCACAGCCAAGGCGAGACCCGCTAGAATGGAGAAAATGGCATCCTCTATTTCCGGGCTATCATTTCATGAGACCCAAGCCAATGGTCACATAAAGAGCAACCACTGAGATACAGCTATTGATTGACTTGATAAAGTAGCCTGCCTATTTTTATTTCTCAAATAACTTCAACCTTAAAAGCACATAGACTGAAATGTTGCAGTCTGTTCCTTAGAGACAGAGAAAGAATCCCAGAAGCCAGGTTTACATCTAAGGTAAACCTGGCTGCATCTGCCTGGCCTGATGCATCATCTGCTGCAAGACTAGCATATTGCAGTCACTGGTCATGATTAGCTAATAGGTGCTACAGAGGTGATGACCATCATGCTACATGTCAGTAATCTAGCACAAGCGCTCACCTCTCCCCACTTCTTCATTCTTTTATTTATCCAGGTCAATAAATAAGAAAGAAATTCACTCTGATAAGTGTTAAGCTAATAGCACTTCGGTATTGGGTGCAATGATTCAAAAATAACTAGAAGTTACTACTCTAGTGGAATTGGAAGTATTGCAGTCAGCATCTCTTTAGTAATCCACATCCCGTACAGACTTTGATCCCTCCTTGCAGCTCCAACAGACAATATGGAACCCATGCACACAGCTACACTTGAGTACACAACACATTTACATCTACATCCTTCCCAGTGAAAATATGAGTATCTCGAGACATATGGCTAAACAGAACATGCTTCTGCAAAATGTCGGTTGCAACGTTCAGAGCATGTAAGGGTATCTTCTAGTAAACAAATCAAGAAAATAAAGCAGTCATGCAAGAATACATCGAGATCACCACTTGTGGCCAGTTTCACTCTGCCTTTATTTTGCAGTGGAACAGCTTCCCACCACGGTATCATCCTAAAGCACAGTAGCCAGTTTGCCTCAAATCACAGTTTCCATGCACGAGATCAGTTTGTTTCTACTAATCCATCTCCTCACTGATTATCCATGAGTATTAAATTCTAATCCAAACAACACTGAAGTGCCAAAATACTTCCAATTTTAGACGCTGCCTCGAATAACATTCTCGTAGGCAAACTCAGGAAGGACAGGATAGATGAGCAGACAGGTGGATAGAGAATTAGCCAAATGGCAAAGCTCAGAGGGCTATATGTTCAGTAGTGCAAAGTTGAGCTGGACTTGTCAAGAGCAACACCAAACTGACAGATCAATTTGAAACATAATTGGTTGGTCTAACTGGGACAGTTACAGACAAGAAGGACATTTTCAGGTAAAAGAAACCAAATCACAGATTTTCAATGGCTAAGAGGCCATACTCTTGAACTTTTTGCAGCAGATTAGATTTTCAGATCATACTGTGGTGCTAGACCCTTAGTCAAAAGTATATTATTGAATCTATTTCAAAATAATTAGCTCTTGATCTAGCTACAATAAAAAGCTCTGAAAAACAATTTAAAACATTCTTGCTAGTCCACAGAAATCTTCCAGAGTGTTCACACATAAATTATAGGAGAGAAGGAAAAAAAAAAGCATAGGAAGGAAGGAAAAAAAAAGGCTTTGAAACAGGTTTAAAATTAATAGACTACAAAAAGGACAAAAAAAGGAAAAAGTATATAAGGAAGTCTATCAGTTGTGACTATCACTAACCATTCCACATTAAGATACCTTAGTACCTTAAGTTTTTTTACTTGTGAGTTAAATAGCCATTTTAGGGGGCAGTGTTAAGATCTGATGGATGTCACTCAGAATTGCCGCATCCTCTCAGAAAATTCAATTAGGGAAAACAGGAAGTTAACTCTTACTACCACATTTAACATAGAGCCTCTGCATTGCTCACTGAAGCTACAGTAAGATAAATCCTAATTAAAGGTATTTTTAAGTGTTTCACTTGTATACATATACTATTTCAAATGAATGACTAGAGCTAAAAATTATATTTTTTATTATTTTCATTTTGATTTTTTATGGTTTTTAATTTTGATAAGGCAGGTCAGGAAACTCAAAAAGCAGAAACTGCTACCTGCAAAGAAACAGTATCTTTAGATCAATACTCTTTGTCTTTACAATTATGCATTAGAATTAATCATGACAGAGTCATAACCAGTCATGCAGCCATTTCAGAGTTATATGTAATCCTAGATAGAAAATAAATTAAGTACTTGACAATACTTAAAAAAAAAACTTAGTGACTAGATGTATGAAAAAAATCATTATTATTAAATACACACAGTAATTAAAAAATACCTACAGGCAAGATTTTTCTATAAAAAAAGCTCTTCATGACTTTCCTGGAATATGACCTGAGAGAGTTATTTTTAATCTCTGAACAGTATTGTCTTTTGTATCACCAAAATAAACAACATAATTAGTTAGATATTAGTTACAAGTGTATAAGATACTATAAATTTGCTGTTGCACTACTGTATCAGAATTTATTGTCCCATGTAAAGAAAAAAAGTTAATGCATATAACCATTTTCGATTCCCTTATATATGCTCCCATACTTAAATTAACCATAAGCAGACATATGTCCACACATATAATACCCGCCTTTCAAAATTATTAAGAGTGAATAATAAAAAAGCTTCCATACCTTGCTGGTAAACTCAGTAAACAAAGACTCCTAAAAATTTCCCATGCTATTAAATAAGTGCCCATACCGTTATGTTTGTTAAAATATAAACTGAAGAATGACTTAGCAATATCCTTAATCTCCTCTCAAACAGTCCTTCCAATAATCAGTTGTGCTACAAAGCTAATATTCTCCTGCAATTTATTTATGGAATTGGGGATTAACCTACATTTCTTCCAGGTATCCATTAAATGGTACATGATTATGTATTTCCAGAACATACTGCATTTATTAGATGAGTAACTGTAAATCATGAAAGTGAGTTGGCATTCAAGTAATGTAGCATTAGAAGGAAGCGGTTTATCATCTGAAGAAGGGAGGGAAGGAGGAAAGGAGGATAGGAGGAAAGCAGAAAAGGAGGAAAGAAGGAAAGGAGGAACTAACCTCCCTGCCTTATACATTCATTAGCATTTAATGATGGCTTAGAGACTAGCTGGTTCGGATGTGATCCTATTAAAATAACGTTCTGAAGTCAGGAAGTCCTAGGGGTTATTAAATAGACCTACATAGGCCATTAAATTTCAGTGCCGCAAAGGACAGTGAAAGTTAGTGAAGTTACTCGACTGACCAAAAATGAAATTTCAAGCTCAAGTCATTCCACTAGCAAGATGAAAAACGAAGCATAATATTTTGCAAAATGTTAATACAGGTTTACCTACCCTCTTAAATCTTTGCTTAAAGTTTTTCCACAAACTTTGCTTAAAGTTTTTCTTAATTTTAAGATATTTTTTGAAAGTAGGATATCTTATTGATAGCATCAAAAGCTAATCGTCTATCATCAAACAAATTCAGCACTGAGATATGAGAATTTCTTCTTTCACTTTTTCAACTAGATTTACTATGGAGCTAAGATCCTGTTTTTAGCTGAGAATGGCATTCAATACAAAAAAGATAGTATTTTAAGCTATCTAAAGAGAGAGAAATGAAATTGAACATGTTAATACAGTCTATAGTATAAAGTAAAGTAATAGCATATGGCATAAACATATCTTGGAAATATACTAGATACAGATATTCCAGCGCAGTTTTGGGGTTTGCTTTTGTAACTAAAGCCAGAAAAGATTTGGATAGTTCTATAAAGTTTTTCCAGAAAAGAATCTCTACTTTTTCAGTAAGTATCTGGACATAATCAAGATTTCTTTTATAATTCTATATTCTTAAAAGGATATAGACGTGTAACTGAACTATTATAGTTTTTAAATGCCTGTGGAAAAAAACGTCCCTTCATAAATTGACTATACTGTAGCTTTTCCTTTGATGGGATGCTTCAAACGAATAGAACATATTCAAGTCAACTAGTCTGGAAAGAATATACATACATCTCTTGTTATATAATTCATCTCTTCACTTTTACAACAAAGAAAAGAAGAGCAAGCCCACTAAACCAATTACAGTAATTTCACACTTCCTTACTTTCACAGGAAGGAGTTTTATTCTCTTTGTTCTTCTTTTATTCTCCTATCCCTTGGTGTAGTTTCAAGAAAGGAGAAAGAATTACTGCATGGAATAACCAAAGTTTACCAATTTCACTGAGTTTTGGCATGTCATTTATGAATATCATCTTGATACAGTTATATTTAGACCATCAGTGTTTTATCTTAACTTCTTTATTTATAGAAATACACATTCCAATAGGAGAAATTCAGTATTCTGCTCCTAAAAATAAGTAATGGCTACTGAAATCAGATATTGAGTAATATTCTTGGATCTTTGAAAACATTTTCACTGAAAATGTTTCTGCTTACCAAATAAATATCTTCAATATTAATTTACAATTTCTCTAAGCACTTTTAGTTGCCCTGGACAGAATCAATAACTTCATATTGTGCATCCTTTAACTCAATCAGAAATTAAGATTTAAACAATAATACACATAATACACGATAAGCTGGAAAATGGGGAGAAGGAAGGAGGTAGAGGAAGAAGGAAAAGAAGATTTATAGTTCCATATATTAACATTTCTATCTCCAAAATGGCAAAAGCCTCTAAAATAAATTCTTCTAAGACAGGATTGAATTTTTAGATTGAAATGAAAGGAGGAGGGAAAAAAAAGTATATAGAACCATTCTATTTCAATAAAAAGGGAAACAAATTAGGTCACAGAGGACAGCAGAAAACAAAAATCTTAAAATGTAAAACTAGAATTTTATTATTTGCAATTATTCTTGCTGTAATCTTCTTAATAGCTCTAGACAGTCACATTCAAACATATTCATTTTTCCTTATTGTTTTTTTGATCATTTCCACAAACTCTTACCGTGTAGCTGTTTGAGCTAACAACAGGAATTGCATACAGTATTTACCTTTCATTACTGGCAGCAGTTATCTCAGATTCAAGTTTGCAATGCAAACAGAGATGACTACAAATTCATTTTGAAAAACTCAGTGAATTTTCCAGAGATAATAACCTTTTGAAATAACTGCGAATAGGAAGACGACAGACAAAAATCTATCGAAGTTACTTTAGTTAAAAATCAGAAGATTGTGGGACTTTTTTTTTTGAATAATTATGCACTTTCGTTGACAATACATGATTATAGCTATGCATATAATGAGCTTGTCCCACAGCTTAATCAGTAGAGTGGACTTTAGACTGCATCACTAACTTGAAGAGACTTTTTGTGGATGATTAGATTATCTCATCTGAATAAGACTAGAAAGGAGAGCAGCACTGCAATTATATAATCCAATAATTTAAAATAATTAGCAGGTAATATAAAGGAACTGTAATACCATCTCATGCTAGTGAAGAATAAGGAATATTTGAGAATTATGTACATTGAATAAGTGTCCTGAAGATGAGAAATACAATGATTTAAAAGTTACTTTGTCTGCTAGACAAAGTAGATTTAATGTGTACCTATAAGATGCAACAGAAGATATCACTATAAATTATCTAACAGAGAGATTCATTTAAAGACTATAAGATACTAAAAGACCTTTTATAAAACTTAAATGTAAAGATATAAAGCATACTAAAACTTGAGAAACTTGAGAAACTTGGCTACAGCTGGCATACAAGGAAGAGAGGGAAAGCCTGAGGGGTATACTGATCTACTTTGTTATTTCCAGGAGTTAATGTATTTTTAAAAGTTTTTAACCAGATAGAATTACATATGGTCAGTTAAGCTGATTTGGAGATTATACATTGCAGGATCCATCTAAGTATTTAAAAAATTTCTTTCATACTGAGTAGTTCAGTGATCCTGAATGTTTTCTCTGTTTTCCCTTCATTGATGTCATACACAGATATAATCAGTAGAATGTCCAGATTGAAACTCAGAGAAAATGCTAAAGGAATGGATCAAAGAATTTCTTACAGCCACAAAAAAAATTTAAAAAGCATAATTAAGGCCAAAAACATCTTTCCCCATGATGTATAAAGGATTCATGTTGCTTTCAATAACAATAGAAGGAATTTGACATTTAGACTTCTCTCTTCAAACCTATTGTATGGTGATTAGAAGAAGAAGGAAAAACACTTATCAAACCCAAACGTATGAAATTGAAGCCATGGGTCACAGAAGAGTTGTTTCAAAATAAGAAACACTGATCCTTGTGAAGTTACACTGTCTAATACATCCCATTTATCTCAGTCTGCAGATCAGACCAACACATTTGTATTGGCTTCCACAGGGAAACAAGAATTAATGCTCTGAGTAGAGAAATGGCTGAATTTAAAGTTGAGACTCCCTTCCTCCCACCTCAAAATTGAGAATATCAATTGATGAAAAAATTGAGGAGTTGAATTCACAGACAGGGAGTGGCAACATTATAATGAAACACTGAGTCTCTACTCTTTTGCAAATAAGACTATACATAAAAACAAACAAAAGTCAATATTTCTATTTCTGTGTCAGAAAAGCTATTCTCTGTATGGAAAAATGTGTTACTATTACAGAAACAAAATGAAAGTTTAGTATCAGGCAAAAAGCCAAACAATACCAACTTACATAAATTTTCAATTTTCACAACTGTAAGGTTCAGCAGTACAATCTGTAGAAAAGCATATGTATAGCTGAGCTCAGAAAATATCTGAATATTCATGAATGTTTCATGCTAACATTGAAATTATTTAAATCAACCTAAATTCAAAGAAATATTTGCTACTCCTCCACTAAGTAAACTATATGAGGCATCAATTGTTTAGCATGTGGTGTCTTGCTCTTTAGGACAAACCCTAAATACTTTAAATATACAGTACTTCAGGCCTGGTGGCATTGTTATGCTCATACATAACTGATCATGATTTTAATAACATCAAGGAAGCCACAAAAAATTACATAAATTCCACATAGAACTTGGAAACAGTAGAAATGTCATGAGTTAGTCAATATGCAAAGATCACTGAAAAGGAAATTTCAAGAATGAAAGCAAATACAGCACTATGGAGGAATTAATTTCGTATTGACTCTATATCATAAACACAACAAAGCTCATCTTTCCCATGAAAACATAACTGAAACTGATTTATTCAGATGCCAGTTTTGAGAAAAATATTAAGTTTAGGAATTCTGAAAACACTTTGTTGGGAAGCAGAAACAAAAATAACAGAACTTCTACCCATACTCTCTAGCTGAAATTTTAGCACAGAAAAACTTGAAGGCAAAACTTAGGGCCTTAGGGAATAGCATAAATCTCAGAATTTATGCCAGTGTTCTGCTTATCATTCTGGTAGATTGAGCTACATACATTCCATGTGGGTTCTTTATGGATTTGTTTGTATCTGAATTAGTGCATCAGGTTCGCTGATGAGGATGTGCACTTAGTCCATCACAGGGTTCAACGTGGGCATAAAGCAACCATTCCCCTTTTACTATACCTGCTTGTAAGCCAAGGAATTTAGACACTCCCTGGGCAGCTTCAAGTATTATTTCTTATAAGAAGTGCAAGCTTGTACAAGTACTCAAGTGACAAGACTTTAGGGTACACTGAAACAAGTACCAAGAGGGAAACTAAAACCTAGCTTTTAAAAAATAACAGAAACAAAGAAAACAAAAAACTAGTCTAATAATATAAAGCTAAAAACATAAAACATTTTTTGATATAGACAATATAGCTTTGCTTTACAATTAACTCAGCTCTTTTCTTGAAGTCTCACAGAATCACAGAATGGTTGAGGTTAGAAGAGATCTAGAGAACTAGATCTCTTAGAGATCATCTAGTCCAACTTCCCTGCTCGAGTCACAACATCACATCAACAAGAACATTTTACCTTATATAGTAACATGTAATTCCAAACTTTTTTTTACTCTTTGATGATAGAAGTTAGTCAAACTTAGCTAAACGCTGGAAGCTTTGAAGCATTTTGTAGGCTTGCGAAGAGTAAGGGGGGGGGTCTAGAAAAGTGGAGAACAAGGAAACTGAGCTAGTCAGTTCCTGCCATTAGTCTCAAATCAATTTAAAGTTTTTTCTATTTAAAGTTCCACACCTGTGATGCAAATTATGAGGGGTAAAACTGAGCAAAGGGCTCACAGCTGGATCATAAATGCTACCTATATTTTGGAATGGTTCTTATTCTGACTCTAACTTATTTCCTATTTAATAAGCAGGAGATTACTTTTTCCAGAGTAATAGTCTTAAATATAGCACTGGTTTCTTACCTTTGGTTCTAAGGAGAGAGAGTTTACTTCCCTGCCAGGAAACACAGCATTCTATTAACAAATGTTAGATTTTTATAAGCTGATCCTCAAGGAAAAGCATCTGAATTTCATGTGAACCATTCATAAAAAAAATATGTTAGGGAACTGACAGTGTGCTTCAACAAGCTTTGACAAAATCACATGGAAAAATAAACACAGTGAAAGTTTTTTATACAACACAAGACAGCAACCTTTTAACAATGGTAATAAACCAGAAGCTCCATCAAGGGAAAGGAAGTTAGTTTACAATTTTTTTCCTAGCTCTTTTCCTAGCTCTTCTATTTGATTTCTTTCTTTTTTTTCTGAAACCAATTTAATAATTTCATAGTGTGTAATTTCTCCATGAAACAGTGAGCTATGTTCTAATTGAATTCAGGCTTGAAAGAAAATAGAAATATGCACATTTTAAAAAGGATATACTAATGCTTTTTTTCCTAATACTGTCCTGTACATTTTTTCAAAATGTATAACTAGTGGATCAGCCTGGAATTACAGATAACTGAATTTTCTCAAGCTGCTTTTTCCATGCCCTTCTGTGCCTTTTCTAACCATCAGGAGATGTATTCAGCTACCCTGAGAGACTGCATACAAAGAGACTGCCATTTTATTCAAAATTTGGAGGAAAGAAAGGCAATACTGTAGCAACACCTATTATAGTTGGTAGTATTGTATTACACCTTTTAGAAAATATTATACCTAGTAGAAAGAAAAGATGATTTTTTGAAAGAAAATTGATTTCACTCATCTGCACTCTCATAACGGCATTCTCAGAAGTACTACAGACAGTTCCCATGCTGACAGTCACCGGTTGCTTCAAAATATATCCTGTGTAGCTTCAAGAGTCATCAGTTCTCTCCACCTGGTTCTGCATTTGCAAGTCATCTGCCAGGACTTACTCACTATCCTCTGACTTTCCACTGAGGTGTCCTGAGAAACAGCACCCAGACATACAGGCTAACTGAGTTGTCATCAACACACTCTGGAACATCTCCTGCCTTCTTTTCTCCTCCGCTATTCTCACATCTTAACATTGCCTTTCATTCCCTGGTCATGCCAGTGAATTTTGAATTACTACTACTGTTCTCTACATAGTCAGACTCAGGAAGTTTTAATTCAAAAGATTAGGAGCTTGAAAATTAGGAAAAATTGGGAGCTTGAAACAAAATTTTTGATTTTCTCCAGTTATTGTTGTTTTCCAACTTCACATTAAGGAACCTCTCAGAGTGCACTAATTGGAGTCCTTTAAGACTATGCTGCTCAATATCCTAGCCCTGAGCAGCAACTTGGACCAATAGAGTTAGTAGTCCTTGCTTGCCGAAAGAGCCAGCAAGGCTGGCAGGCATTTTTGTTTTCCCTTATATGACAAGTCAGGCTGGAATAGCTCATTAAAGCTCCCAGAGCACATAAAACTGTAGTCAAAAAATAGAATTCATGCAGATGGAATGCAGTGGTTATCAACTTGCAATGTCGGCCCTCAGGACTCTTCCTGACTACTTCAAAAGTATTCCTGAAAACTGACAAGGAAAAAATCAGAATGTATCTGTTATATAGGAGCCTATACTCTGATATAAAAGATTTTAGAGGTCCAGAAATCAACATAGGTTGAAAAATACTGCATCAAAGCTGTCAAAAGCTCTAGCAGCTTTTGTCTTGTTTTCCACCTTTCCTATCATCTCTCCTCCCAAGTCACAGAACACTATGATTATGCCCATCTTGCTATAGCTGCCAGACTATTCTTTAAAAGGCTATTAAATCTGTTGTGGTGTGCAGTAACTATTTGGACACACTGATTTAAATTTACTTCTTAGTTAACCATCTTGAATATTTTATTGCACATATGTCCTTTATAAAAAAAATTCTCCAAGTCAAACTGCAGCATTTGCATGACCAGTGCATCCTTATTTGTCTTCATAAGATGTCATTTGTAACCTTTTAAAAGGGATGTAGAACAACTACTTTGGTAAAACATAAGAGAAAAATAATTCAGCACAATCCATAGATCCCATGCTAAGCCTGATGAAACTGTAATGACAGTTTACTGATTCAAGTAATGACAGAATGAAACCAAGAAAAAAATACATTATTTTATCAATGAACTTTGATAAATTATCCATACATGAGACCTTTAAGGATTAGTATGATGAGATACAAACATCATGCAACTGATCCACGGGCAGTAAAATGTGAAAAAATGAGCAAAAAGCAAAAATCATCGAATTGCTTTTTCTTCTGTCCCTGCAGAAACTTTAAATATATTTCATCATGCTCCCTCAAAATATACTGACGGAAAGCTTAAGATATATCACACTAGAAAGCTGTACATCAAATTTGTGCCCTACAAGAACCACTGAAAAGACTCATCAGTTTTTTTAGTACCATCGTTCTGCCTCATTAAATCCTTCTTTGATTCTGCTGACCATGAAAGTCTCTAGCAACACACTGAAATGACTGGATATACATATCAGGAACTCGAAAAGCCTTTCAGTAAAGCTGAAGGCCATGAATCTGTCAATCAAAATACGTATGAATCACAGAATCACAGAATCTATATTACTGTCTCAAACTGCCTTTAGAGCTCGTGAGGCTATGTAGCTATGCCAGAGTCTTCCACCATCTAACTGCTATATTTGCAGGGCACATATTCAGCTGTACTATCTATGACAATAAGCTCCTGAAAGCAAAAATACTTTGTTGTACCAATGTCAATCTCTGCATTTGAAGAGCCCCTCGTAAGAAGGTTGCTACACTCTAAGCCTAGAGGTGTATCTTTTTGCAGTATGACTACTAATTAACCAGCATAACATGGAGTATACTAAGATATTAGAAGCAGGAAAAATCTGGCAAGTATAATGTGCTGGAACAATTCATTGCAGATTCATCCTTTGTCAAATTTTATAGTTGCTTAAAACTTCAATAAGAAAGCACCTCTCAAGATTTTTTATTGTGATGCATCTCCCAAAGCTTAATTCTACATCCTCTTTTGTTATAAAGCAATATATAAAAATCCTCCAACTGATACCTCAGAATTAGAAGATGACTATATTGAGCTTCAGGATCTTTACTCCTTAGCATAGTTTTTCATTTCAGAAAAAACATTGATGTCTTTCAGTGATACAGAATTTTTTTATTATCTTTTGGAAAACAAGAGCATGTGTCATTTTTCACATATTCTTACTACTCTTCTTGTATTATGCCTCATTTTTAGTTGATATAAGCTTCTCTTTCTCAAATCATGTTTTCTTCCTCTTTCTTCTACTCAGACTATTCATTTCATTTTAATTCTTTAGTCTGTAAATAATTTAATAAAACTGAAAAGTAATTTTATGAAAATAAATATTCCTTTTATATCACAGAGCATGTACTGCTAGAATCTCACTGCCCCAAAAAATAACTGAGGAGAAAGTATTGCATAGATGAAATTAAGTACTTGAAAAGCCTATGTAATTTTAATAATTTTAGTACATTTTATTATAAGACATTTCTTCTGGATGACTTAGGATGGATGATTAAAAGTCAACATAGAATTTTATTCTCCTAGTTTTCAAAATTGTACAGCAGGTGGTGAATGTGAAGTCACAAGAAGGAGAATATGACTTATGAAATTGAGTTTTGTACACTTATCAGATTAATTGATATGATTTCCTACAAGACCATGTAAGTCTATTTAGGTATATAAATAATAATATTTCTTTGGTATTTTGACAAATATTAGAAAAAGTCAACATATGTGTGCACCTAAGTCTTTGTTTTGCTGGAATGTGAGGAGAATAGTTTGTCTTTGCTGCAAACATTAACAACAAGAAACTCATTACCCCTACAGAGTGCTAAAAAGGCAGATAAAGAATGATGTAGCTTAAAAGCATGAGACTGAATTCTCAGAAACCACAGGGCTGTTTTAGAAGACTACTTAATAACAATCACAGCTGAGATTATCACATACACAACATGAGCTAAAGGCATTATTTGGCAGGCCAGTTATTGCATAAAGCTTACAATTTTTAGACCTTTTTTTTTAAACTATATCTCATGTATTGCCTTGCTACTTTCTCAGCTGTAAAGTTTGATTTATGTAAATAATAAGTGACAATTGCTATAGAAGCAATCTGTGTTCCATTAATAGGTTCATTTAAAAATATGCTAGTGCTATCAATTAAGATCCACTTTCCCTATACAGAATAATTGTGATGGCTTCAGCATAGTTCAGAACTGTAAATTATCAGTTAATTATCTTTATTCTGAAACTTTTTAAGAAAGGATGAATCATGTTCTGGATTCACCGAAAAGCCCCTGTGAATTCATTATTCATTGATTACAAATATAATCTATCTATTTATAAAACAGAAGGGAGAAGTTACTTATTTTTTTTCTTCTAGGCAAGATCCTAAACTGTTAACGAACTAGAAAAGATATGCTCACACTGTTGAAAACGCTCAAAAATGTGTGCTAATGAAATAAATTCTATTTTTGAAAAAGCAGTTCTCTCTATGTGAAATGTTAATTGGCAATGCAAAAAAATACTTCATTTCAAAAATATACTGAATGGACACTGTTATGTTAATTTATCCAATTAAAAATGGTCAAATACGCATTCCTGGAGCTTTCGGGTTAATAGGTGGGAGTTGCATTTCACACAGTCATTTAAAAATTTAACAATCTGGTTCAAGGTTATTTTACACAGTCTTTAAATGTGAATATCAGTCAGTCTGCTCTTAACATAATTACAGTACTATTGCAATACTTTGCCATAAGAACATGATAGCATAAAAATATATTACCAAATGGAACCACTGCAAAATGACTCAAATTATTATTCTAGTACCATGGATACATACTTAGTGTTGAGAAAGTATACTTCCTTACTAGTGCTATAGGAAAAGAGTATGCTGTATGACCAGTTGCTTCCTCTGCCTTCTTTAGTCTTTCTAATACTTTTGTTCATCAGGCAACTTAATTCATACTAAAAACAAAAAATACAGATAAATACCAAATATGATAAGCTCCCACTAACCGTCTTACTAAATAAATACAATATAGAGGACCTCCCATCAAAAATGTACAAATGTTAGATTTTGAAGGTTTCTGAAACAAAACAAAACATAATAGGCCTCAGTAGAACACTTGGAAATTAATATGAGTTACCAACTCTCTTCTGTTATTTTAAATTGGCTGAATAATGGCAATTTATGAATAATTTCTTGCTTCCAAAAGAGTAGCACTGCAGTTCAAACAGATGCATCAATGGATAACTGTAAGCTGCTCATAGCAACTTCTGCCTGATAACTGTGTTTACATATTATCAAAAAGCACCAGTCAGCTGCAGATGGAAAGCAAAGTCTGCTTAGATATTGAAATAAATTAATTTTGAATCCTATTTCATTTTTAATATCTGAAGTTCAACGTTTCTGTTCTGTTATGAAGTCATTTGAACAATGTAAAGAATTGGTCAATAAAGTTACAAAGCAGTAGTAAGTAATAAGAATTTCAACAGCTGATTGAAATAATTAACAGTTCCTTTAAATGCAGAGGGAAAAAAAGAATTTAAAAGAATTTTTTAATGAATCGATCAGAATTGGTTAACTTGAACAATATAACAAATACAGTAAAAGAACTTCCATCTCATTGAATTTCTCAGTTTTCCTCACTGTTTTCAGCTGGATTTCCTACAGCTAAGCCATAATAAACAGATGCACTCTCTTAAGCAATTTCTTCCAAATGCATTCCTACTTTTATCTCAAGGGTTAAATTTACCCTGGAATTTTTGGAGTAGTGGATACACTTCTAAATCAGACCTCCTACAGCTCAGAAACTATACAAGCAGAAACCTGACAAGGCCAACCTGCAAAGAACATGCAATACATGCTGAGTCATATAGCTGTGTGGCAGGACACCCCATGCACACGTGTGTGGTTGCAGTGAAGCCACACCTTTGAGATGAAGCTTCCAGAGGCATCTGCCAGACTCCCCCTACATCTGTCATATGCCAATGTGCACTAAGGCCAATCTTTTCCCTCGGCAGTCAAGGTCACCATTTGTTTCCCACATAGCTGTACACAAACACATAATGCAGTCTGTCCAAGACAAAAGTGCGGAATGCCAACATTCTGAATACAAATCTAAGAATCAGGTGCACCTAGAAACATATGCTATTTCTGTACTGGGACTTCTGATGAGAAATCCGACATAAACTAGGAATTATTTTCCAAGACCTGTACTATTTTCAGTTGCTTTAGGGAAGTACAGAGACAACGATGTTCAAGACATCCAGCACTTTTTATAAGCAGGCTAAAGCATTAAGTATAAATATTACTAAAGAGTATTAAATAATATCTAAATTTTAATTCACTTTAGTTTTCCATTTGAAGCAATAACTGAAGAATAGTTTTGAATTAAACATCTGAGCAAGGTACAGAATATTTATTGCATCCAAAGTGGTTAGGTATATATAAGCATTTAAATGTCTTTAAAGGACAATGAAAAGATTTTTGAACATCATCTGTATAAAATATGACTCAGAAATAAACAAGCATGTTTATTCATAATTAGTTCTTTCCAAAATATTGATGCATTTAAGCAAGAATAAAACCTACTCAGTTATAAAGGATGAAGATAAAATATTTTACAAATTTATATTCTGATCTACAGTATTCTTTTAAAACTCCATGTCTATGAATATCTCCATGAGATTAGAAAGACATGATATTGGAAAGTTAAATACAATTTCCATATATCAAGTTCAATTTTTTATTTCCATTGCTTACACTGATAAAAGACTACACTATAAAAACCTACTGAAATATGTTGCAAGTGGGCTAAAATTATTCCTTTTAAAGAGTATTTTTTTCTATGAAAGTATATGAGTTATTTAAAAAGTTATTTAAAGAGTTATTTAAAAAGAACAAACAAGAATGATAGGATATTTGCAACTAGTTCCTATATGTATAAGCACATATATTATAAATATAATTAACAACACACAGCAATAATGAGAAAAAAAATTGATTATATCAACTCCATTTTGCTGTCTTTCCTTATGCTCTATAGAGAGAAAAGTATATAATATTTCCTTCACATCAAATATATACCTCTCCTTCTTTCCTAAAGTCACTGCATTATCTGCAGCAGATCTAGGACAATACATAGCACTTTAACTAAAAAGTAGAAGCAAAGTAACACTATTTCCACACAGTTAATTTAAGTATCAACTGAGTTTTATATTTCCTTCATAAAAGGATAAGGCCTAACCAATTTCAAATCAAAAGAAAATTAAAAAAAAAGATATTTGAAAACAAACCTTCACATTAAAATGTTAGCCTGCACATTAGCAAGAAAATTTAAAAAAAATAAGTTTTACATTCTAACACAGAGAAAAATGATTTGAAATAACAAGAGACTCAATAACAGTAGATGGTTTAATTATTTGCTTAAATTTATGTCATTACAATGCTGCTATATTACCATATACTGAAAAAAAAAATATTTCAGAGCCTTTATCTGAAATACAATATAGCAGGGCATTTTTAAGCCCACGTCAGAAAAAGATCCCAATTTTACAAGCTTCTCTCCACATTCACTGGCTCTTGGGGTCTCAGAACATAGTCTGAAAAAAAAAAAAAAAAAAGCAAAGCTGTGATTGTCTTTTATAGAAAGGCAAGCCAAAAAGTCAAGACTATCTTGATCTAAAGAAACACAAGTTTATTAGAAGCTGGAATCAAATTTGGAGTAAACTTTTGTTGAGAGAATAAATTGCTTATAATTCTGCATATGCAATCGTAACAGCAAAGGAAATGATGAAGAAAACCATAGCCTCAAAAGAGGACAGTCACCCCAATAGCTACTTAGATACATCTCCAAAGAATCAAAGGAAGCAATTTGAAAGGCATTTCAATATCAGCTTAGACACAGATGACAACTTCCCTCCCAGAAGGCAACCAAACTATTATGGCGAAAATTCAGTCTTTCAGAAGTAAGTTTTCCATAACTATCAGTTATCCTACAACTCTTAATCAGAACTCAAAAAAATGAACAGTACTTTTCTGTAAGCGCATCACTAAATCATTTAAATTAAATTTGTAAAACAAACCAAAGGAGAAGAATACTTTAATTGCACTTCATATTTTATCCTAAATTATGACAATCAGTCAAAAGAAAGACTTGCATATAATGTTTAATTCAGAACAGTACAAACTTATTTTATCAAGTAAATGCTGATCTTAGGACAATTTTGTATGTATTCCTCTCATATACAGCTTCAGTTCCTCATTTTTCTCTTGTTTCTCATCATTTAAGAAATATATTTTTATAAACTACAATAATTCCATTCTCATGCAATGCATATTTAAATCTTCTTTTCAAATTTATATTTTACTCTGCTCTGAAACTTAAATCAACTTTGAAATGTGCATATTTTCTTCTTTTGTAATTCCAGCACATATTAAGATATATCTAAAACACACATAGAATATATATATATTAAAATCTAATTTTGCATATAATCTTGTAAATTGATGTTTATGGTGCCAGAATCTAACACCCCTGAGCATTAAAAATAATTAAGAAAGTTAATCAGGCTTTGAGATCCTTGCTTGCTTGATTTGTTATTGTTTTTTTGCATACATTTCTGCGTTATATTCTATACTTTCTCAGGAAAAAATTCTTACATAACCTTCTGTCACTTTAGAAACAGATGGACTTTCATTACCATCTAGTTTTGTTATCTGTGCCTTTTTTTTTCTTGTCTTTTGAGGGGAAGTGGAAAGGACTACCTAAATATTTATGACTATATGATGAGGTTTGCAGCTAGCGCTCCATGCACCTTTTGGCTCTTAATCTGGATGGACATATTTAAAACACCAAGTTTGAATCCTAGTCTTGCTGTGGTCAAAATATATTTTGTCATAAATTTAAGCAAGTTCATGACATCATCCTCTTATGCTACTTTCTTAGGAAAATGCATTATTTGCTAGCTGTTAGCTCCTGTTAGCAGTTATCAAGACCTTTGGATACACCAGGGTTAGTGAGGATTAGTATAAAGGACTCCAAGTATTGCTAACATTACTTATGAATTGATTTTCAGGCAGTGTTGCATCTCATTATAACTTTTTTGTGTTTTCATTTTTTTTTAATCTTTGTCAATCTATAATCTAAATTGAAAAAAAAGGTTATTCAAATACAGATGTACCTCAATGTTTCCTTAAATATTCTTGAAAAAATACTCATTCTATTCTTATAATATTGTCTGTACATAATCATCAACCATAAACCAACATGAGGCAAGCTAGTGGAAAAGTTATTTTTTCTAAATTCATTCCAAGTTTAGCTGATAATCATATTTAAAAATGTCTTCCATTTTGATTAGTAGATTGTCCAGCTTTGTTTAAAATGTTGCTTAGATCTTCAGTCTAGGCTAGAAAGAGTGAACCAGCTTCTTGGACTAGATTTTAAATTGGAACAGCTCTGCTACCTGTTTGCATTTATCAGTTTGATGAGAGCATGGCCAAGAGCACAATCTGAATGTTAAATAATTTAACAAATTTATCATCCACAAAAACAAACACACACTCCAAAAATCACAGTGCATTTCAATTTCTTTCATCATTTTGGCAAGTATTTTTTTCCTCATTCCTGGTTACTTTTTTCCTAAAAATTTCCAATTATGTATAAAATTATTTTAACATACACAGTAGTCAATCGTATTTGCAACATGCATCACCACTTTTACTTTTAAAAAAGTTGGTGTCCTCTCTTTTTCCATTTAATCTCTTGACGAAAAAAACAGAACTACTTTCTTAGATTAGTGTAGTTCTGAATTTTAAAAACTTGGTATTAAGAAGCAGAAGTAGAGGCAAGAAATTAAGTGTGACATAGGTGATATACAGCTCATTGTAGCAGGACAGAAAACTACAATTTGTAAATGAAAACTTGTCCTTTGTAAATGGAAACAACACTAATATAATAACAAGAATTATTGATGAGTATAATTAATAGAAATGTTGTCCAGCTCTATATAAAATGATCTTGCTTTTCACTTAAAAAGGTCAACAGTTACATTTTAATTCAATTGTAATTAAATAAGCAAAGCACAGAACATTAACAAAAAATCACTACTTCAATATGTGCATACTTTGGTAGCTTTACTTTTCCTGTAACATCAGATTATATACTATTGTCACAGAACACAGCACTCATAAAACAAGCAAGTATAGAAATCTCTATCTATAACAGCCAGCAAATAACTAACAAATTTTATGCCTCCAAAGGCTTCATACTACACAATTTGGCAATTTTGGCACAAGGTACAGGAAAAGAAGGAAATATAGGATTCACTTTTGGTTTCTGTCTGTGTACAAATTATGGGGGTTTGGAAATGCCCAAAAGAGAGGTTCAGGAAAGTCAAAAAAACAGTTGTGCCATTTATTAGCATACTCAATATAAAGCATCAATAATACAGAACATTTTCCATATATAGTCACTCTGCCTTCATGTCTTGTATTTCACTGCAATACCTCAGCTAGTGACATAGAGAAAGAATTTTAAGTTTGGTTTAATATGAGGTACAGTCCCCAGTTTCTGCATAATGTTAAATATTGGCCTGTCTACCGCTAGCTGAGGACACCAACCATCAGTGAAACGAAGAGCTAAAATGCTGAACTTCAAACTGCTTGTTTGCTGTCTGGGTTCAGATATGTTTTTAAGTACTGACTATTGCAAACGATGATACTGCTTACAATAAAACTGGCATCTTCTCAAGACAGAAGACTAGGAGGAATATAGTTACGTATTTGTATTAAAATTTTGCAAGTGTAAAATTATGTTTAAGCTGTATTGAAATAAGAAATTAGAAATATCATCAGGTTTATTATCAAATAAATTGTTAATGTTATTTATACTATTAAAATATTTGTTACAATATTTATGACTTTTATGAATGCATTAAATATTCAAAGTGTGTATGGGACCTATTATAGTGTCTTCTCCCTACAGTGTTATATAAATAATTCTATGTAATATTTTCTAAAAACATAATGAAAAAACAGTTACTAACCTGGTTCATCAGTGAAGAGTTAATCTGAAATGAGATTGAACAGCTGCAAGAGAGGTATACATAACAGTATTTCTGCATAGATAACATTCATTATAAATTTACCCTGCAGGTTTTAGAAGAACTGAAATTGTAACTCTATGATTGTTTTTCCTGGTCTCCATTTCTGGTCATCCTGCACTTTTGAGCAAATTAGTAGTCCCGGAGAGTATAATTACTATTACTATGCAGAGACTGAAATCACTGAAGTCTGTACTGAAAAACAGATTTGCTCCACTACACTGCATCAGGAATCACCCAATCTCCAAGCTTGTACTTCCAAATTTCCCTTTGATAAAGGGCTAAACAGGGTGGGAGAGGCCACCAAGATACCATAGATCCCATAACTTCCACAGACAGTCAGACCTAGGAGTTGAGAAACACTCTCAAGTGCCTCTGTACCGATGCCAACAGAGCTGTTATAATTTGGCTAGGTGTTGATAGGCAGGGGAGGAGATGTTGTTGGAGGCAAGGCCAAAGAGGTAAAGATGACTTTTCGAAATCTAACCATTCCAGAGTTCAGCTAATACTGCTTTGCATTGGGAGAGTTATATTTCATTATTCTGTTTTTTTTCCCTTTTTAGTATTATTGTATTTCTGTTGATTACTACACAAACTTAAGCTTCCTCCAAAAACTCTAATGCAATTGTACTTACAAACATGGAGAAAGTGTTGCACTCTCACATGTATGTATTGAAACAAATATTAACATCCAGTCATAGGCATACATCACGCAGAGGGTCAGAATTTGAACAATGCATTAACTGTTGGAACATATATAAAACCTCAGCTTCTTGCAATTGTCATGGAAATTTTAATTCCTTCTTTGCAACTGCCATTTCTTAAGTAGAATATATTGTTCATGATTTTATTACAAGACCAAATGCTAAAATAAGCTAAGGAGTTTTCCTGCTACTTTTTCTCACTTACAAACTGATATTCTGAAATGTGTTCTATGATTTTTTTTTAGTTTCTACACAAATGTTTCAGAAAAGATAACATGCTCCTATACTTTTAACTCAACTTCACAACAAATACACAAATTTATATATCAAACAGATGAATTGTCACATCAAGCAGATAATTTGCAGAAGTTAGAGAAAGAATTACTTATTAGCACCCTTATCAATGAAAGAATTTCATATTAGCACCTCTATCACTGTTTTAGTGGCAATTCATTTTAAAATTTGCCTATGTACTTACTGATTGCCTATATTATTCCCCCCAAAACATAATCATTGGTGCCATAGTGCCAAAGAATAGTAAAATGCTGGAAAATATTTTTCTAATTGCTTGCTTTAGTACGTATACAATGCAGCAAAGAAAATTCTTGTGGACCACATTTTTAGCTAGGTTTTATAAAATAATAAAATTAATCACCTTGAGATAAGTAAATATTATTCTCTATTTTTATTACATTAATCCCTAAAATTTAGTTTCAAACTAACTTCTTCACAGTAGCATCAAAATGCAATTGTTTTTTCTCCCCAGGATTTAAAATATACATTGCTAGTTATGCTTAAATAAGCATTTCAGGCTACCTTTCAGTCCTGCTAAGAACCTATTACTACTAGAGATAATGAATAGCTTGGCATTCAGTTGCCTCCCAGATCCTACTGACTACCTCATTATAACATAGAATGCTTCTCTAATAATTTTTTTTTTTATTTTTCCAGGCCTGGCCAAAATGTATCCTCTTTCTTTCCTAGCTCTTGCCCAGTCATTTACTGCTTTCTGTTCTTTTCAAAATAATGTTCTCTTTCAATGTCTGCTTTATGAGAATTTTAAAGGAAATGCTTTCAACTCTCATGAAATTTCTCACAGAAGTCATGAGGTTTGGCAGCTTCTTCCAACAGAATGACCAGATCAAAAGGCTAGAGAGGCACACAAGTGCAACTTGCAGGGATAATTGTTTGAACTCACATTTCTTTGACTTCAAGGTTTCCTTTTAAATGTTTGCATGCTCTAAAAGATTGTTAGCTTCCTCCACATTTTTAAGTTTTAATTTTCACTCTAGTGAGCACTGGTTGCCTCAATTTGTTTTCAGATTATCACGTTCAAAACTACCAGTAATCCGGCAAGTGCTAGAAAATGGGATGACCAGAGAGAAATGCCTGCAGCAGAGACTTCCACCACAACAGACTCTGTCCTTCAGCACAGAATAGGGGCCTGCCTCAGCAGCACTGCAGAAAGATTCACAGAAAGCGTGCCAGAAAAGTAGCATTTGCAACAGGCTGCCTTCTCCTGTGAGTCACTCCAGCCTGCATAAGAGTCCTGTGAAACCCTCATGCATGGCCCTGCTCTGGCCAAAAAGGAAACAAGAAATTTCCCCACAAGCGCTTACTCCTGCTCTCCAAGTAATCTCCTGCTGCTGTACGTACACAGTAATTGTCTTCAATTGTGATTGTCACTTCATCTCACCTCACGTCAAACGTATAATATAGACATTTGAGCTAGTTACCTGAGCTCATCTGAGAGAAACTGGCAAGATTTGATCTATTTTAGGATAAGATTGTATTCCAGAAATAGTTTTTTTTTTTCTCTCTACTGACTAGATCAGATACAAATCCATATATAAATCCATAATTTACACAACAACTCATCTAAGTTATAAGCTTTCTGAGCAAACTTCCAAGTTGTCAGAGGAATTAAGGTAACAGGCTCTAGCATTAGACAAGGGATTAGCATTTTGAACCCATCAGAGCCTCCATCTGCATTTGAAATGTCAGCATTGTTCATTATTTTAAAATACTTTCACCCATACCAGAGTTAGGATAATTTTATAAGCTCTAGTGTATAGCTTAATAAGCAGTTTTGCAGCTTGGATCTTTGTATGCAGGAGGAGACCTACTTGATACGATACATTTTTTGCCCAAAGGAAATAAATGAAGTTTACTTAGCCATACCCCTAGGAGTGGTAAAAAACTTTATGGTTTTAGCGCAACTTTCCTTTTCCTCCAAAGAAAGAAAAGTACTCTTGAGACTTGATCGTGCTACTGTAACATGTCAGTTGGATGAGGTTTTCATTAGATTCAGGTAAAATCAAGAATGTAAAATGATTTCTATTTCCTAGGGAGTATTTAAAACAATGCTATTTTTCATCTCTGTAAGTACCTTGGTTATATACACTATGGGAATGTGAACCATAGTCAAAGTTACTTATGAACCTTAAGATAAATTTAGAATCTTGTCACACTTTGTTATTGGCTGAGAAAAAAATCTTTTTTTTTTAAAGCTTTACAGTTCTATTGCTTTCTGACATTTACTGGCAAAACTCTCTTGTCTTCCATAGCTTCCATATTTTCCATAGCTTCCATATCCAGTAGCAGAATTTGCTACTGGATTTATAAAATGCTGTTTTCCAGCCCCCCACCTCCATCCCTCACTTCCTTCTTGTCTGTCCAGGAAAAAAAAAACCACTTTGAAATGATTCTATGCTACAAATAAATAGAGTTTAAATTTTGCCCTGAGATGTGCAGGCAGTCTTTGCTGAT